>CM077512.1:3569334-3869647 GCA_039654745.1 Houttuynia cordata
TATAAAGTCGTGACGACTATATAGAAATCTCACCTCGCATAGTCTCCATCTCTTCCGCATAGTCTAACACTAACTATGCTAAGAATTTAGTAAACTATTGTGCCGTCCCCGGCAACGGCGCCAAAAAACTTGATCGTTTAAAATATAAACCCTTGCAAGTGCACAAGGCAATTGTACTACAGTGAGTATTAAAGGGTTGTCGAACCTCAGGGACGGATTAATATTCTACCAAATTCAAGAGAAAAGCAGCAGTTTTTAATTAATCTAGAGAAAAGCAATGAACTTTAATTAAACTAAGCTGAGATTAATCAATAGGAGAAGTACCAAGGCTTCGAATCCACCACAATAGACTAGTGTATCGTCTCTCTCTCTCTTTTGAATTCAGATTTCCAGTTGGCTAGTGTATTCCTCTCGGACATACACTTGTCAATTCAAATTATAGTGCCCTCCTCTCGGATCTATTAAAACATGGAACTGTGATCTATCTCTCTCGAGTATAAACCAATGAGACTTTATTAATATGTAACACTTCAGGGCCATTACGTTCCTCTCGGACACGCAAGTGCTCTTTCAGATTGAAATCCACAAAGATCCACTCTTGTCTCTCTCGAGTACAAAGAATAAACTCTAATGAATTAACTTTTATTGCATAACAAAGATTCATACACCAACTAGAATAAAAACATAATATGAGAGAAAGAAACAATACAACCAATCAGTTGGGTTTCATCTACGCCTTGGAAGAGAGTCTAGCCAAGCATGGGAAGAGAATCCATCAACAAGTTCTTCATCTTCTTCTTCTTCTTCTTCTTCCTTTGCTCTAGCCTCCAAGGGCTCCAAAAGAACTCAAAACTCTATTCTTGCATACCCCATACGTTCTCCCTTAAGGCATATATATAGGGGTGAAGGAAAGCCCTCAAATCCCCTTCCAAATCCGAGTCAAAATAGGGTTAAATTGCGTTTTCCGTATGCACCGATCGATCGCCCGTATAGAACGATCGATCGTTTGACGAACGTAGCCGAACGAAGCCGTTTTCCTTTGTTAATTGCTTACGATCGATCGTATTGCGAACGATGCCGGATGAATCCGATCGATCGTTTTTACTGTCTTCGCAAGTCCAAAAATTCCAGTAGATACGATCGATCGTTTTGGTGTCCGATCGATCGTTTTCTCCAATGTAGTGTTTTCGCGGAAGACGCGATCGATCGCGTAAGGATACGGTCGATCGTTTTTACTGTTCGGAATCTTTAAATGGCTATAACTTTTTGCTCCGAACTCCGAATTGCGCGTGGTTGGTGGCGTTGGAAAGCTGACATCTTGAACTTTAACATGAAGCTTGAATCAGTTCAATCCGATATTTGTACACGGAGTTATGATAATTTGACCATTAAAGTCCGTTTTCGTCATATTTTTGCATCTTTGCTCTCATTTCCTACAAAAACCAAAAACTATATTAAAGTAGTAGTTATTCTAACCAAACACTAGCATAAATATAAGTTTAGGAGATAATAAAATGCATATTTCATGTATAGATCACACCCCCAAACCTAGATTTTGCTAGTCCCTAGCAAAACAAAACAAAACAAAATCAAACAAAGTAAGGAACTAATGCATAAAAGTAAACACCACTTTCGTAGGGAACACGATTGCATTGAGCGTATGCAACAAGCCGTTAAACCTCTAGGTGTCCCTAGTAGGACGAGTGTTGTCTCGTGAGGGTTTGCAGCCATGCTACCCACAAACATGTATTTATTAATCTAATTAACCTCAGTGCAAAAACAAAGCAAAAATAAAAATATAGCAAAACACACAAACCTATCATCCCGATAAATACATACTATAATGCTTAAGAAAATCAACCACATGTACTTGGTTCATAATCAACAGGAATATAGAAGCCCTCAAGTAAGTGGTTTTATTCCACACTTTCATCTTGGAAATTTCTGCTCAAATATTATATAGCATGATAATGTAAATAGTAAAAGTGTAGAACATTGTAGCAATATAATCTAAATTTCTGTTTATACAGATCCAGTGTTACCCATTAACCAAAGAACATCAGAATCTACATAGTCATCGTAATCTTTAGGTTCATGATAGCACAGATCTGCGCGCCTCCTTCGGGTCCAACATTCTAGATTTTAGAGCATAATACACCACAGACTTTTTTTTTTCTTTTTTTTTTTCGCTAGGACTGTGTAAGGCCTGACATCAAGATGCTTAGGTTTAGCAATGACTCAGGCCAATGACTCCCAGCCAGTTGGCTTAGGGCATTAGGTATTAAGAGACCGCTTCGGGCCCGAGTATCAGCCTAAGTTAATCTTATAAAGTCAAGCAGCCCCTTTTCTTTCATTTTGTTTTCATTTTTTCGCATTTTCATTTTCAGCATATATATTTTCAGCACATCTTTATTTTGTCCAGGCTGTATTATACTCTCAACCTATTTCCGGTTCCAATCCCTTGCCATAGCCAAGTAAATGGTCTATCATGATCATTTAAGCTCAACAGACAACTACACATCATCCAATGACTCTGACTAAAGACATCCCACTGTAGATTAGCATTCAACAAATCTCTAGATGGTATTACTTTATGTAACTAGTGTGTGTGAGTGAATTTTCTTAGTTCAAGCACCGGTTCCAAGAGGACTGTAACAGAAAGATATGCTCAGTTAAGTGTATCTATCCTCCAGTATACTTACTCACACTTCCAATGTAAATTAATCTCCTAAGAATTATAGCATGCATCATTACGGGATAAACTATCAAAACCTAAGAAAAAGTACTAACAAACAACTTAAAACTAATCAAAATTTTTATGATTTTCAATTTTTAATTTTTTTTTATACAAGTAATATTCCCTCCCCCAAACCTATTATGAACATTGTCCTCAATGTGAACAAAATATAGCATGACAATGAGCATATAACAAAGAAAATCAAATAAAGGAGAGAATACACCTGAATACGTGGGTTGCCTCCCACCAAGCGCTAAGTTTAACGTCTTCAGCCAGACGAAACTCCTTTAGTTCAACTTATCCAGGGTCTTTCAATCCCACGTTCAGTCCCTCAGTGGTCCTACTACACACATTAAAATTAATGAAAGAAGGAGCAAATGAATCAGTGGGACAAAACCATGGGGGTGCACCATCCACCAGAGTATCAATCAGATGAACTGCGTAATAATCATCTGGTGGTGGATGTTGTTGTTGGGCATTAAAAACATTCAGTTTGACATTTAAATTTCCAAAAGACAATTTCAGCACCCCATCCCGACAGTTTATAATAGCATTGGATGTCGCCAGGAATGGACGTCCCAAAATTACTAGAATTTGACTACCAATGTTCGGTACAGGTTGTGTATCTAAGACAATAAAGTCCACAGGAAAGAAAAATTTGTCAACCTGTACCAAAACATCTTCAATAACACCACGTGGAGTTTTAATGGATCGGTCTGCAAGTTGTAGTGTTATTGTAGTCGATTTCAATTCCCCCAACCCAAGTTGCTCATACACAGAGTAAGGCAACAAATTTACACTCGCCCCCAAATCTAATAATGCCCTGTCAACAGTATGGTTCCCTATAACACATGAAATTGTTGGACATCCTGGGTCCTCATATTTCGGTGGAAGGTTATGTGTTAAGAGGGAACTCACCTGCTCGGTAAGGAAGACCTTTTTAGTCAAATTAGATTTAGCTTTTCGCTTTTGGGTACAAAGGTCTTTCAGGAATTTGGCATAGGCAGGGACCTGTTTTATTGCATCTAGCAAAGGGAGATTGACCTTCACCTGTTTAAACACCTCGAACATCTCCTCTATCTTATGATGAGATTTATTAAACGGGGAGGGTTTGTCTAGGCATTGTGGGAATGGTACCCTGGGAATATAAGATCTCTCTTTCTGGGCCTCGGGTTGATTATCCGATGGGGTTTTAGAACTAATAGGTATGGCTTCGATGGAAGTTGGTTCTTTGTCTTCCTCATGGGAAGGTGTCTCACTCGAAGGGCCAACAATGAGATCTTGAACCCTGTTGTCAACTTGTTTACCGCTCCTCAAGGTGGTTATGGCTTGCACTTGTTCAGGAGGGTAATGGGAGGCCTCAGCTACAAACTGGCCTCGAGGGTTTTGCTGGGGTTGGCTCGGCAGGGTTCCTGCTTCTCTACGGTTCAGTGCTTGAGCTACCTGTCCCAATTGGGTCTCGATCTTGGCAATAGATTGTGTATGAGAATGGACAAGCTGGGCCTGGGACTTTTGTTCAGTCGTCAGCTCAGTTAAAACCGTGAGCATGGTGGATTGGGTGGCCATTATTTGGCTCAGCTGGTCTTCAATGGTTGGTTTCTTATTAGATTGGCCAAATTGCGGGGCTGAGGATGGTTGGTATAGTTGAGGTTGGTTTTGAAATTCCTGTCTTCGGGCCTGATTAAAAGTAGGCCCTGGATTTGGTTGCCTCCAAGAAAAATTAGGGTGATCATGCCACCCAGGATTGTAAGTGTTGGAGTAAGGATTGTTGGCTCTGGGAAAAGTTTGTGCACTGTTGACATGCTCTTGTACTAAGTCTGGATACTGGAAGGCTGCAGGGCAGTCAACAATAGTGTGCATAGGGCTGGCACAGATGGTGCAGGCATCATGAGAGGTTGGGGTATAAGGTGGGGTCTGTGAGAACAACCTGTCAAATCTCTCAGTTAGGGATGCCACTTGGTGTTCTAGGTTTGTGGTTGCTTTAACATCATACATGCCTCCCCTTGAGGCACTCCTGCCAGGCATATGGCCTTCAGATCTATAGAGGGTGGCACTGTGTAGAGAGTTTTCGCTCAGGTCCTCTAGTAGATCCCAAGCATCATCCGGAGTCTTTTTCATAAATGTGTCTCCACAGGAGGCGTCTATTAAGGTTTTATGCTGATCGCACACACCCTCATGAAATCTCTGTACTAATTGCCACTTGGGCACATCATGGTGGGGACAGGACCGGAGTAGGGCTTTCATCCTCTCCCAGCTTTCATGGAATTGTTCATTAGGTATCTGGGTGAAAGTGATGATTTCATGGCGGATCTTATTGGTCCGCCCCACAGGAAAGTATTTCTTGAGGAATTCGGCTTGAAGTTCCTCCCAAGTGGAAATAGAGTTGTGCTCAAGGGAGTACATCCATTCCTTGGCCCTATCTTTTAAGGTGAAGGGGAACAACCTAAGGCGCACCTGGTCATCCGATAATGTAAGTTTGAATGTGGTGTTAACCTCCAAGAAATTTTGGAGATGCCTATAAGGATTCTCATTAAGTTGGCCGTGATAAGTGGGCAGCATTTGGATGATGTTTGGCTTGATTTCAAAATTGGCTACGGTAGCAGGTAGTAGGATACAGGAAGGGGAGGTGTAGGCTGTTGGACGGTAGTAATCTTGCAGGGTTCGGGCATGGGGGATTAATGGATCCTGGTTTAGACCAGTACCATCCCCGAGGTTCATGTTGTTCGCCATATGTTGGATTTCAGGAATTGATTGTCTAGGAGTTCTCAAAATTCTGTAGAGTCGCTCAGGATCAGGGTCAAAGGCTAAGTTGGGGTTCAGGGAACGACGACCATGCATGCACAAATAAAATCAAACAAAACCTGTGCAGTCCTAATAGCGACAACTAGCAAACATCAACCCTAGATAGCGACAACTAGCAACCTAATAGCGACAACTAGCACGTCATGCAATCCCACAAAGAAAAGGAAAACACCAAGCACCCAAATTTATTCTAAAAGAGGGTTAAGAGAGTGCAAACAGTGGGAAGGGATGGCCCTTCCAACGATGACGAAAATCAGCGTCCTCTCTTAATCCTGCAAAAAAGAAGAAGAAAGCAATTAAGCTACTAAATAGAAGTCTAAAGGAAACTAAACTACTCTAACACTAACTATGCTAAGAATTTAGTAAACTATTGTGCCGTCCCCGGCAACGGCGCCAAAAAACTTGATCGTTTAAAATATAAACCCTTGCAAGTGCACAAGGCAATTGTACTACAGTGAGTATTAAAGGGTTGTCGAACCTCAGGGACGGATTAATATTCTACCAAATTCAAGAGAAAAGCAGCAGTTTTTAATTAATCTAGAGAAAAGCAATGAACTTTAATTAAACTAAGCTGAGATTAATCAATAGGAGAAGTACCAAGGCTTCGAATCCACCACAATAGACTAGTGTATCGTCTCTCTCTCTCTTTTGAATTCAGATTTCCAGTTGGCTAGTGTATTCCTCTCGGACATACACTTGTCAATTCAAATTATAGTGCCCTCCTCTCGGATCTATTAAAACATGGAACTGTGATCTATCTCTCTCGAGTATAAACCAATGAGACTTTATTAATATGTAACACTTCAGGGCCCTTACGTTCCTCTCGGACACGCAAGTGCTCTTTCAGATTGAAATCCACAAAGATCCACTCTTGTCTCTCTCGAGTACAAAGAATAAACTCTAATGAATTAACTTTTATTGCATAACAAAGATTCATACACCAACTAGAATAAAAACATAATATGAGAGAAAGAAACAATACAACCAATCAGTTGGGTTTCATCTACGCCTTGGAAGAGAGTCTAGCCAAGCATGGGAAGAGAATCCATCAACAAGTTCTTCATCTTCTTCTTCTTCTTCTTCTTCCTTTGCTCTAGCCTCCAAGGACTCCAAAAGAACTCAAAACTCTATTCTTGCATACCCCATACGTTCTCCCTTAAGGCATATATATAGGGGTGAAGGAAAGCCCTCAAATCCCCTTCCAAATCCGAGTCAAAATAGGGTTAAATTGCGTTTTCCGTATGCACCGATCGATCGCCCGTATAGAACGATCGATCGTTTGACGAACGTAGCCGAACGAAGCCGTTTTCCTTTGTTAATTGCTTACGATCGATCGTATTGCGAACGATGCCGGACGAATCCGATCGATCGTTTTTACTGTCTTCGCAAGTCCAAAAATTCCAGTAGATACGATCGATCGTTTTGGTGTCCGATCGATCGTTTTCTCCAATGTAGTGTTTTCGCGGAAGACGCGATCGATCGCGTAAGGATACGGTCGATCGTTTTTACTGTTCGGAATCTTTAAATGGCTATAACTTTTTGCTCCGAACTCCGAATTGCACGTGGTTGGTGGTGTTGGAAAGCTGACATCTTGAACTTTAACATGAAGCTTGAATCAGTTCAATCCGATATTTGTACACGGAGTTATGATAATTTGACCATTGAAGTCCGTTTTCGTCATATTTTTGCATCTTTGCTCTCATTTCCTACAAAAACCAAAAACTATATTAAAGTAGTAGTTATTCTAACCAAACACTAGCATAAATATAAGTTTAGGAGATAATAAAATGCATATTTCATGTATAGATCACTGATGCGGGTGTCTTATTGCTCGGGCTGGACGGCCTCTCCGGCGGTGTCTTACTGGCCGGCCTCACTTCTGCCTATGGTAGCCTCTCCACCTCCTTATTTGCATTGGCATTTATTTCCTTATTGAGAGTCGAAGTCTCCATGTTATTGCCCGTAGAAGTCCACTCCACGTACACGCGGAGTAGTCCATTTGTGCCTTGCTTGCTCTTGTGAAGTATAAATATTGACTCCACGTCTTTATCGTCTTCAAGGAGATATGTGTATTCAGAGTCAACACGATATGACAAAATTAATGTACCAGATGTAGACTTAAGCGGTAATCTTTCTTCCACTTGCTGCAACAGTTCCAGGTACTTTACTCGTGTATCTATAGGCAGGAGCTTCCGTTTCCCGCCCACATACTTATCAGAATTTGTAAAAACTCCATCGTAGTGTAAACAAAGAACTATCTTCTCCATCCGTACCTGCCATTTAAATACCGAAATAAGTTAAAAAACCGTGAGACACGATATATTGAAAACCGTATATGAGTGAAAAGCAACGTCTATGAGTCGTTTCATCAAACACGACTATTATTACAGTCGTGTTGTCGAATACACGACTGTAACAATAGTTGAAAACTTGCTAAGTTTTCAACTTTCTTGTCTGGAACCAACTTTCATGATAAAAATTGTCGTATTTGAACTTCACCTACGAGTTTTTCGATGTACATTGCCTCCGTTGAAGTTGTTTTCTAATACCCGATCTTTCCCGCTCGTTTTCCCGCTTTTTGCCTCGAAGATGACCTTTCCGGAGTTCGACGGCGCCGGCGCCGGCGATGATATGGGCGGAGAGGCCGGACGGAATGCCTTCTTCTCCGACTAACGCGAGCTTCTCCGGGTAGTCGCTCCCATTCCGGGTAATATGGAAAAACGAAGAGTGGGTGGCTTATATCTAAACCTAAGGGCATTTTGGGTACTTTTTGGGTCATATAGAAGAAAGAAAGTGATTCCGGGTAATATGAGAAACCCGTATTTGGCGCCAGGTCACACGTAAAAAGTATATCTTGAAAAAATAATTCTAGTAGCCAACAAGGTGTTGGTGGCGCGTGTTGAAGTGGAAGTTTTGAGTTCAAATTTTTGCTCTATTGGTCACCCACTCGGGATTATATCAGGTTGAGGTTGGGTGAGCCTTGTACATGCCTGAGGGGATTGGTAGTGGAGCCAAGAACCCTGCCCCTTTCATATAGGTTCTAAAGACTTGAAACTCTATCTCATTAAAAAGTCCTAACCCATTTGACTTGTGATTGTTTTGGTATATATGAGTTGTGACTTCTTGTTTAGTGTTTGCTTCCTATATTGACATTGTCTATTACTTATAGTGATTAATTAAATTTTATTATTATTTGAAGCCATGATCCCATGTAAAAACATACTGGTTTTGCTTGTCACCAGCTTTGTGATAGAAAATGGTTATATTAATATTTCATATGCAACCATCATATCATGAAGCCAATTCACATATTTTGAAAGGTGTATGTAGCCAATCCACATATTTTGAAAGGTGTACGATGAATATGATGATGTTGAATCTTCTTACCATTGTCCCCTCTTATGAGGGTTGCATCAAGAAGGGCATCCAACATAAAAACTTGTCATTATGTTTCTTTGTATGAATTTTGTACCATTTTGATTTCGATAAGAGTCAAATGCAGTATATAATTCATGCCACCAACCCTAGATAGATGGGATAAGGCATATGATGATGATGTGCTTTATTGTGTGATTTTTTCTTTATTATATAATATTGCTTGCCATTTCAAATTTTTTTTTCATAACCTTCCCGGATCAAACCTAATTGACTTAGGGTGATACTTTTTAGCACCCTAGTTTTTCTTAGTAACACCACGTGTTTGGTAGAACCCAAAGTTTTTTATAGTTACCGACTAACACAATAATATTATCATTCATTATTTACTCAGTAGAACCCCACTGTCATATACTAAGGATCTTCATATATAATAGTGGACGCCATCATATTGAACTCAATGGAACAATTGTCATTTTTGTCAGTCGACATCAACTATCAAAATGTAATTTGGGCAAGGAATTCCATATCGGTGATATATCGATTACGGGCCCACCCGAGAAAATGATACGACATAATATCGGTTTTCAAATTTTTTTTACAATATCGCTGATATATATCGCCATTTAAAAAAAACGTTTTCAAAATATTTTTTTGGGAAAAATTATTTTTTTTTAAAAGGAAAAAAATAACTTTCCCGCTTGTTTCCCATCCTAATATGCATTTTTATGCATATTTTAAAACCTATGCTTTATCTAAATTAGTATAACTCA
Organism: Houttuynia cordata; assembly: GCA_039654745.1. Lineage (NCBI taxonomy): Eukaryota > Viridiplantae > Streptophyta > Magnoliopsida > Piperales > Saururaceae > Houttuynia > Houttuynia cordata. The sequence continues at coordinate 3,579,022 of CM077512.1, forward strand.
TTTTAGAAGTTAGATGGTAGAAATATATGGTAAAAACCAGTATTTTTAAAACCGGACCGGACAGACCGGTTTTCTTTCGAACCGCTGAACCGGACCGAACCGGTCCAGGTCATAATTTTTTTGTTTGAAAAAAAGTCTCTTTAAACTAATGTGGGATTCGAACATGAGACTTGAAACTAAATACCCGTATCTATGCTTCTTCATATGTTGTTGATGTTGATCAGTGGGCAAAAGGGTTCATGTTAATGATAGAAGTTTGGTATAATTTTTAGGCAAAAGCGTTCCTGTTAATGATAGAAGTTTGATTTGAATTTTTAGCCAATTATGCTTGATTCTGGTGATTATTGTCTATTCTTGTTGGTTCTCTTTGATCTGTCGATGATTCAGGGGATTATGCAGTTATATTCTTTGATTCTGTGGCTAAAACACAATGAAGACTCGGAAATTTGTTTGAAGAATTTGCGTGCGTGGTTTGGGGGAGAAGTGAAACTCATGATGTGATTTTTTATGGAAATGCTGAAAGGTTTGGGCATCTATGTGACAGGGCTTTGGTTTCTGCAAGAGAGGAGATGCTGGTCCATGTACAGAGCTGTGATTTGGGGGACGAACTCTTTTATTGGGTGTCTGGCTTCCTGTATCCGGATGATTGGATTGAGGCCTTCCGTCTCCTGATGTTGTGAGTTTATATATGAGTTTTTTTTTCTTTTTTATGTTCACTGCCAATTAATGCTGATGAACTGTTATACGCAAGAATTAAGCCAACAGTGGGGGTTTTCCGATGGGATTTACGTATAATTTCTTAATCATGAATTTTTACTTGCAGAATTTTGGAGATTGAAAGTCTCAATGACATTGTAGTGACATTGTAGTGAGTGTTCGTTGAGTGGCATTGCGTAGCTAGAAAAAAAAAATAGAACTTCATCTTGTTTAACGGTTCCTAAAAGGACTTCTTATATGTCGCTACATTTTTCTGTTAAGGCCATGATCCTTGGTGTCGTGGCAATATCTAATTGAAAGGAATGTTTATGCTGAAATAAATTAGAAGTTTGAGAATGAGTAAAGTGCTGCAGGGATGAAATGATGTAAGATGTGTTTGTCTTGTTATCTATGACTTGCTTTTTGGGATGTGAATTATAAGAAATAAAGGATGTAACTTCCCTGGACGCCAGTCTTAGGGGCCGTTTGGGGCGTGATTATTGCAAAACATCCAGACTGGATTCTGGATATCTACTGTAGCATCCAGGTGGATTTTTACATCCAGCTGAAACACGTCCTGAGGTGTTTCAACTGGATATATAAAATATCCAGATGCTACAGTGTAGCAAAACATCCCATCTGGATGTTTTGCAATAATCACGCCCCAAACGGCTTAATAATTGACTTCTTTCTTTCATTTGATGATTTTGTTTTCTAAAGCTGGTAGCTTAATTGTTTCTGCACTTATGTTGGTTGTGTTTCCTTTTTTATTACTCTCTCTTAATAATGGGTATAGTTCATTAAACAGAGAATGTTGGCACTTAAATGCACATTATTATTCTCTAGAACAATCAAACTCAAATAAGAAACGATAAAACAAGACAATGAGATCTATAAAAAAAATTCAGGCATAGTTATGTAAATACATGGTATATTATGTAAATGAGGTTTGATAAGGATCAAATTTGAACAGAAGGGCATCTTTAATCATTAGATGTCATTATGTTTCCATAGTTTAGTCCATGCTCCCATGTAAAAGCAGACTGGTTTTCATTGTTAACAGTTTTGTGATGGAAAATGGTGTTATGATTCCTAGTTGGAGTAGGATTAGAATACTTTCCTAATTTAGTTAATCCTAGTTGGAGTAGGATTAGCTATTATTTTCCTAATTCTATTATTTTTCTATTCATAGTAGAATTAAGTAATTGTAAGGCTACATGCCTAAGACTTTAGCCCTCTTGCTACAGTAACGCGAATAGTGACGTGAATAGTACTGAGAAATAGATTTCAGTTTTCCCTTTATCTCTTCCCTTTCCTCATCATCTAATTGTTCTCCCCTTTCACTCTATACTTCTCCCCTTTCATCCAACCTTCTCTACTTAATCTATTGTAGATCCTTAAGCATATTAAGGAGATACAACATTGGTATCAGAGCCTATCGATCCTAAGGACTTACAATGACGAAATCCAGCGGAGTTTCAACTAAGAAACCTTCTGAACTTGCCCTTCAACCTGCTGATCCTTGGAAGCACTTAATTCAGGAGGTTTCTTAGTTGAAACTCCACTGGATTTCGTCATTGTAAGTCCCTAGGTCCGATAGGCTCTGATACCAATGTTGTATCTCCTTAATATGCTTAAGGATCTACAATAGATTAAGTAGAGAAGGTTGGATGAAAGGGGAGAAGTATAGAGTGAAAGGGGAGAACAATTAGATGATGAGGAGAGGGAAGAGATAAAAGGAAAACTGAAATCTATTTCTCAGTACTGTTCACGTCACTATTCACGTTACTGTAGCAAGAGGGCTAAAGCCTTATTTATAGTCTTAGGCATGTAGCCTTACAATTACTTAATTCTACTATGAATAGGAAAATAATAAAACTAGGTAAATAATAACTAATCCTACTCCAACTAGGATTAACTAAATTAGGAAAATATTCTAATCCTACTCCAACTAGGAATCATAACAAATGGTTGTATTAATATTTCATGTGCAACCATCATGTCATGAAGCCAATCCGCACATTTGGAAAGGTGTATGATGAATATGATGACCTTGAATCTTCTTATCATCGTCCCCTCTTCAGAGGGTTGCATCAGGAAGGGTATCCGGCGTAAAAAAATTGCCACTATGTTTCTTTGTATGGATTTTGTATTATCTTTGATTCCAATAAGTGTCAAACTCGGTATATAACCCATGCCGCCGTCCCCAGATAGCTGGGATAAGGCATATGATGACGATGAGTTTAGTGTTTCATTCTATCTCTGTCTCACTCTAAAATGCAAATGAGTGGCGAAGAGCACAAAATGAAAGCACCTCCATTAAAATTTTTTGTTTCTTTTCATTAGGAAATGGTGGCAACATCTATTGAAACTTGTCCTAAAAAATGTTAGTGTGCTTTTTCTTTCTTTTATTTCCTGAACGTCTATATGGTTATTAACTTTAGCAGTGACACTCCATTGTTCTAATGCTAGTGACAGAAAAGCTGCAAATCAGTGCACAAAACAGAAGATAACCTCCATTCAACTCTTTTGGTTCGCTTCATCAAGAAATGGTGCCGACAACTATAAAATCTTATAATTAAAAAATTTAGTGTGCTTGTTTCGGCTTTTGTCTGAATTTACGTATAATTATTAACTTTAGCAATGACCCATTGTTCTGATGTCAATTATACCCACACATAAATAATTTCCATAATCAGCCTTTTCAGGTCTGATCAATTTTGTGAAAATAATAGTTCTAAGATCTAGAAGCACTATTATGTCATCAGAATTTAACCATTGAATACATTCAATGCAGAATCTTTTTCTGTTGACCAGGGATTTTTGAGTTCTACGACCCAACTGGAGGGGTAGGGCAACCGGCCTCTTAGAGCACGTCATCCACTGCCAATCCTGCGCATGTACGACGCCCACACATCACAGAGATCAGGTCAATCGGGATATTAATTATGCGAGTGGCGAGCAGAGAATGTAAAATCTTTGTTCATGGTTTTTCGGATCTCATTGGGGCTTGCGATTGAAAACCATTCTCCATCCACATTATTTCTCTTTGGCCTGTTAAATACCCAGAGATTTGTTCTGAAGGTTCTGTGTTCATAGTTGTTTCATCTGTTCAGATTTTGAGGAATAAGTAGAACACATGATTGGATTTTTTATGGAAATGCTGCAAGGGTTGGGCGTCTGTTTGTCAGGTTTTCGGCTTCTCCAGGAGAGGAGGTGCGAGGCCATGTACAGAGCTGTTGACTGGGGAACAAGCTCTGTTATTAGGTTGCTGTCTTCATGTATCCTGATGATCAGATCGAGGAGAAGAGGGGTCAATCTTGTGATGTCTTCTTCAGTCTCGTGATGGTGTGAGTTATCTATAAACTTTGGATTGTTTGTTCCATGTCAATGGAAATAATGAACTGTATTTGGGAAAGAACCTTGTCCCCTCTTCGGAGGGTTGTGTCAGGAAGGGCATCCGGCGTAAAAACTTGCCACTATGTTTCTTTGTATGGATTTTGTACTATTTTGATTCCGATAAGAGTCAAATGCGGTGTATAATCCATGCCGCCGACCCCATATAGCTGGGATAAGGCGTATGATGATGGTGATGATATTTGGGAAAGAACCATGTCAACAGTGGTGGTTTTCCCTATGACAATAATTATTTTTTATTACATAATGTACCAAATTTTGCTTGATCATTACTTTCTTGCTGTAGGCTAGTGAATTTATCAAATATTGCAGCGAGTGTCCATGGCGGAATAGCTAAAAAAAGAAAATGAGAATTTCGTCTTGTTTAACAGTTTCCGAAAGGGCTTCCTATATTCCCCTTATAATAATATTTGGCAAGGATTTGGTCCTTGGTGGAAATATTTAATTGAATGGAGTGTTTATGTTGAAATAAGTTAGACATGGTTACTGCTCGGTAATAAATTGGAATGCTGCAGGGATGATGAGTTAAATGAGGTATATTTGTCTTGTCATTTATTGTTTGCACTTGCTTTTGGAGGAAAAAATACACTTTGATGTAGATATCACCTGTCTTGATGTCATTCTCAATAATTATCTCCATTCTTTCGTTTGGGGAAAGAATTTATTTATCTATTGGGATTTTCCCAAATTATTTTGATTAAGGCTTTCCTTTCTTTTAATGTTTTTGGATAACGGGTGTTGTTTCTTCCAAGAAGAATGTTTGGACTTCTGTCAATTTTAAGTACCTGGGTGCAAGTTTCCGGAATGCATGTGCTAGTTGGGGTTTCATAAAACATATGGCTTAAATTGAATAGAAAGCTTGCTTAAAATTGGATTAATAATAGAGTAATATCGAAGTTTAAAATATGAATGTTTCTTTTTGTCAATCATTTGCAAGCAGAGCACTGTATTACTGGTTTTTTTAGCCCATAAGCCCTCTGAGTAAGCAGATTAATAAAGAAAATAATAATTTTTGGGCAGTTTGATGTTATGGGATAAAAAAGTGCATAGCAGTTCCCTTGACGTAGAAATGATGATTTTGGAGTAGCCTTTTTTTAATATCAAAGTAGTTTCTTATCCAATAATTAATTGCCAAAGAAGTTTCTAATTCAAGTATTTTACCACAAGCACTAACTGTACATCTATACTCCTTTTGCAATATTTTTTTATTGTTGGGATTTATCTTTTATTTTCAAAATCTATGTTTTTATAAAATAGAGGAAGAATGGACGTCTATTTTTTTTTTGAGGCTCATGGTATTTTTGAGGCTCATGGTTTGTTACCAGCTTTGTGATGGAAGGTGGCTATATTAATATTTCATGTGCAACTATCGTATCATGAAGACAATCCACATATTTGGAAAGGTGTATGATGAATATGATGATGTTGAATCTTTCGTATCATTGTCCCCTCTTTGGAAGGTTGCGTCACGAAGGGCATCCGGCGTAAAAACTTGCCACCATGTTTCTTTGTATGGATTTTGTACCATTTTGATTCCGATAAGAGTCAAATGCGGTATATAATCCATGCCGCCGACCCCAGATAGCTGGGATAAGGCGTATGATGATGATGGTTTGTGCTGCTTTGGCAAAAGATTTGAAGCTATCTAAGCATTTTTATTTGTAATTGTTATTCTGATTTATTAATAGTGTTGGCAACTAATATGTTTTCAAGAAAATGAATGCGAACATTGGTTTTTTCCTCCCAGTGCTTACTGTGATAATCAATAGATTAAGTCGCGCCCTCCCTGTACTTTGTATACCTCTAGGATTTTGCTTTAATGAATTTTTTTATAGTGCATTGCATACATGTAACATAGTTAGTGTAATGTCCTTCTAATTGAATAATTCTTATTTTGCTGAATGCTACAAATTTTATACACAAGCTTATGATGAGTTTCGGGACTAAAACAGGATTATACTATAAACGTAGACTTCAAGATGTACGTGTTACATGTTGCTGCATTTACAGTGTGACTGAAAGAAGAATTGCTTTATGGATCGAATCTCATTGGCATATAGTGTGAGTCTTACCAATCATGAAATAAGAATTGCTTTAGGAATGGGACTAAAACAATCGGTTTTCATCGGTTGTGCCCAGCAAGTTGGCTGGTTTCCACTTATTGATCTGCTTGTCCACCACAACATCTGTAGGGCACATTGGGGGTTCATCCTTGTGGTTTTAGGGATGACCTGACAACAATTTCTTCCAACTCCCTGATGACTTTAGGTTTCTTAAAAAAAACTGTTCTAGGTATTTTGCCTGTGGAAATAATCCATTTACAGAAGTTCCTTCGCTATTAAATTAAGTTGCATCTGGTTTATCCTTTACTATCTACATGTGCTCTATTGGATTGGTTTTGCATATTTTTGTACTTCTAGTGTTTAAATTTGAAAAGAAGAAGAAGTGTACTAACTATATAGTAGGTAATGCTTCAGATAGGCCTGGTATACATCTTAGCCATCTGGGCGTGTATGTTGAAGCGAGTGTGTCATGTAAGCCAGGATAGGCTGCCTGATATGTCTGCAATCTAATCCTGTCAAACCTTCTTTCCCTGCATATGATTGAGTTGCTCCTAAATATAATTTGCTGGTAAAGAAACCCTGTCTTTCTTTTTTTTTATATATATATGGAAACCCTGTCTAGATGCTCGTTGATTGTGTTGTATTCATTCCTGAACATCCTGGTACATGGATTAAATTGGTGTGCACTTTGAAAGAATTGTGAGGTTGTTGTTTTTCATTTTACTTCCTTCCCAGCCTATACTTCACTATAGATTCAAGTCTTCTGGATGTTGCCCCTTGTAGGGTTGGTATTTTCCATAATATATTTGCCTTTCAAGGGCAAGTCCGTTATACTTTGCAAAGGCAACAATGGCGTCGAAGTTAGTCCTTTACAGGGTTTTTTCAATTCTGTACATCTTCAGTGCATTCACAAGTGTTCTTAGGTAAAATCATGAGATAGGCTGTTTCTGGTAAGCTTGGTTCTGAACAAAGAAATAGCAATCACACAGCCAAATGGAACTTGGGCATTCAAATCATGTGATATAACGCATATAATCATCCATACTTGCCGTCTTGATTATATTTATTGGTGGTTCTCAATCGGCTTTGACTAATTGGAGAAGCTTTTTAGTCTTTGTGCGTAGTTTTTTTTTTTTGCCTCAACAGTTGAAAATCTCATGGAGTTTAGTTCTTTCGTTTCTTTTGTGTAATTCTGAAGTCCGAATAGAGATGCTTCTTATCCTCTCAAACTAGCTTCTTACTCTCCTCTCTTAGATCAATCTCTGGAAGAAAGTCTTACAATTCAATTCTGCACACTGTACCTACCTTTTTAGGATGGAAGGAGTAGTTCTTATTGTTAGGCAAGGAAAACCCAAAGTATTTTCCTTCTAAAAGAGATGACCTGAAGCTAATTGCCCTACTGGGAGCTCATTAAGATTTTTTTTAAGGCTTCTATCAGCAACCAGAGTTGGCAATATACTATGCCTTACGAGATTGCCATGTTTAATGGTTTAGACAGATGTTAAGTCGAGGGGAAAAAAATGAGAAGCCAAATTGTAGATGTATTAATTTGGCCGATGGTTTTACAACCAAAATTCAACGGCCGATGATTTGACCTAGAGGCACCTGCATCAACTGCCCTTCGCTGCCTTCAATTGATCACATTCATTTATTTAGTTAGTTTTCTTTAGGCCTTCAAATGGACTTAACTAGAGCTCATGGTCCCTTGCAGTGGGAAGAGTAAAAAATTCACTTTACCAAAGGTCAGGGGTTATAAGTGCAATCTATCCAAATTTTTAAGTGGTATCGTACCAGAGTTAAGACATACGAAAAGGAGTCCGCATGTTATAAGAAGAGTAAGCTCCTTAGTCCTTATCTAAAGTTGTTAGGATACTTACCACAGGTATGAATGTCCAATTGAAGTAATACCTTATTTGAATGCCTTCAAACAATGGACTTCAAATGGGATGGAGATGTAGGATAAGATGATTTGCTTTTTAAAAGGTCTTGTAGGATTTTTCTTAAAATTGGAGGCTCCGTGGAGCAAAACTCAGAAAACGAGGAAACCAATGGGAGACTTCAAAGCTGAGTTAGGATTAGCAACAGCCAAAAATAGCATCCACATAGGCAGCCAATCGCCAACTGAGGGGCCGTTTGGGGCGTGATTATTGTAAAACATCCAGACTGGACTGTAGCATCCAGGTGGATTTTTACATCCAGCTGAAACACGTCCTGAGGTGTTTCAGCTGGATATATAAAATATCCGGATGCTACAGTATAGCAAAACATCCCATCTGGATGTTTTGCTTTTAATCACGCCCCAAACGGCCCCTGAGTATGGCATTTGTTTTTGTTGTGGATGTGGCGCCATAGGCTCTTATTACATCAGCATTTGTTTTTGATGTATTTTAACTTGCTGTAAGTAAAAAATTAATAAAATAATGGAGCTTTTTTAGCATCGTTTTGAGCACCGTTTGTAGATGCATGCCTTTATACTCCCACCTAGCCATTAATTTGATACTTTCAACTCCCTCCGTTCCTAATTACTATATAGTATATACATTTCAAAAAAAAGTTATTTATATTAGATTTCAAAAAAAAGTTATTTTTATTAAATTGTAAGGCCACAAGATACTCACGTGACTATCTGCCGTGCCTACCTCTCCCCAGCCCAAAAATCTTCTTCTTCTTCTTCGTTTGCTCTTTCCCATGACCTGGCATACAACGGCTTCCTCCATCTTTCGACATTTAAACCCACTTCTTCTTTACCAACCTTTGGTCGTCGCCCTCTCGCATCTGCCCTCTCAAATCTGTCACTGCCTCTTCTTTCTTAGGTTGTCTGTTTGCAGCCACCTCCTCTAAGCCAAAACAAAAAAAAAGCCATTTTTGTGGCTCTACGATGTGATTAGCACCTGTGAGCTCTAGCCCACCTATTCCTCGTGCCCAGTATTGTGTTGTCCTTCACGTCACTGGAAAGGCCACTACCACCGGGGATTATTTCTCTTGGCCATTGCGTGGCGTACAGATCCACGTTGCCTGCAACACTAGAGGGAGGCGGCGATCCTAAGCACGACCTACTTGGGGCGCTGAAACTCCTCGGCAGCACCTTGCTCGGCGTATGCGAGTATGGAGCCCGAGGAAAGAGGGGCTAGAAGAGGCCATCTTCCTCGAGCACGACTATGCTAACGCCAGATGGGTGAGGAAGAGCTTGAAGGCCGGCAGTGGGTGTTGACATCGTGGCCAGGGCGGGGCCAATGGGTTGGGGAGGTGCATGGGAGATGAGAGAAGAGAGAGGAAGATGGATAAGTAACCTGACTAGGCCTGTACATAGTATTTTAGAACAGAAATAATTTTTAAATGTATACGGTGTTATGGAACGGAGAGAATATTTTGTTATAAACTTGTTTCATGCTCTTTCAAAAGATGACTTGTTTTTTATTGGGTTTTTGTTTATTGCTTTTTCCCTTACCATACTTTTCTCTTTTCTTCTTTATTAAAAATACACCCTACTCAACTCAACCAGTTCACACACAATGTGCTCATCCTCAACCTCTTCATTTTTCTCTTATTTTATTTTTTTCTCGTACTACGGATTCCAACTCTCAATATTATAATGGCCTCTTTGAAACTCGTGTCGGAAACTCGAATACCGGAAACACAAGTGCCGGAAGCTTAAAAAGACTCCCGCTCGAGGTGCCGGCTTTAGTGTGGAAGAAGACACTCTTCTTGTTATAGTGTGTGGCACAAAATTGATGTGGATGTCGTGCATGAAAACGAGCAAAGGCATGGGACATTTTGTAACTGTGTGGCGGATTACTATCGTGACCATAGGGATTTTGAAGGTGAACGTTCATCAAGAATGCTATGTCTATTAGAGAAGCATTTCTTCCTATGCCAATCTTGTGTATTTTCACACCACAACGTCTTCTCATGTACTTCTATAAATGCACATGTGGGATATCAATCAAAATACTTTTTGACTTTCTTCATGGTATCTAGAGCAGCAGGTCTATCTGAGGTGTTTTTTTTTTCAGGCTTCAACAGCCTTCCGTAGTGTCTTCCTCCCTCTTACCTCTACAACTCCTTTTCTCCCTTCCGCCATGACCAACCTGCCACCCACCTCCTCCTCCCTCCCTCTCACGGTCCCGTCTCTCCTTGACTCAATTCCCCAACTCCACCTTACCTTTAAATCTCTCATTTCTAACCTCACCACATTAATTACAACTAAATTGGATGGATCAAATTACCTCGTTTGGAAGGTTCAAATGACATCGGTTTTGTCTGCCCACAATCTTTTTGGCTTCCTCGATGGCTCTCTCCCACGCCTGCCTTCTACCTTGCTTAACGCCGCTGGCCAGCAGATTGCCAACCCGCAGCTTGCTAAGGGGCTGCACCTTGATGCCCATCTCCTAAACATTGTCTCTGCTACTCTTGCGCACCTCCGTTGGACTTTGGGCCACCCTCGCTGAGCGCTACGCCTCTGTTGCCCTCCATAAGGTCCTCAATCTCCGAGAGCAACTCCGTCAGCAATGCCTCGGCTTCGGCAGCATGACGAACTACCTTGACAAGTTGAAGAACCTGTCCGACGAACTCGTCGCCGCCGTCGAGCTTCTCATTCAAACTCTTGACAGACTCCCAGATGCATACTATCCTTGCAGTGCATCCATCCGCATGCGCGCACCGACCGTCACCATGCCAGAGCTATGGTCCCTCCTCCTCGCTGAGGAGGCCATTCTCAAGCGTTGTGAAATGCCGACATCACATGCCCTGCCATCCGACGTCCACCGTCCGCCATGCTAGCTACTACCCCACCGTCCCCACTGTCTGCGGACCCTGCCGTCACTAGGGGACTTCTCCCAACACCGCCCCGGCGAGCATACTATGGTCAGTTGTCACACCTTTCTCGTGTGCACAACCAGTGACAGCACAACCGCCACCCATCGACATGTCAGATTTGTCGACATATTGGGCACTATGTGGATGCTTGTAGTGGGTGCTGGGTCCGACCTGCCGGTGCCTACTCCGCCATTGCCACACCACCGCACCACCCTCAGGGTACTTTGCTACTGCCCCAACCACACCAAGGGGGGTTACTTGACTCGGGCGCCATGGAGGACCTCATGGGTGATCTCAGTCGTCTATCTCTTCAGCATGTGTCTCTGGCTCCCGATCGCGTCACCGTCGCCAATGGCCAACATGCATCAGTCTCAGGTATTGGGCGAGGTCTTCTCCCACTTCCCTCCTCTTCTCTTTGTCTTAATCGCATCCTTTACACTCTTGCATTAGCTCATAGTCTTCTTTTTGCTCACAAGCTTGTGACCGATAACCATTGCTCCATTACCTTTGACGTATCCGGTTTTGTCATCCAGGACCCTACTATCAACCATATCCTTTTTAGGGGGCCATGTGAGCATAAATTCTATCCTCTCCCCACCTCTGTCACGGCTACCGTTCTCTCTGTCACTACTCCATTGATCTATACATGAAATATGCATTTTATTATCTCCTAAACTTATGTTTATGCTAATATTAGATTAAAATTAATGCTACTTTAACATAGTTTTTGGTTTTTGTAGGAAACAAGAGCAAGACGCAGAAATGGGATAAAATGTGACTTTAATGATTGAATATTTACAACTTCGATTGCATATCTCTGATGGGACTGATTTAAGTTTCATGTTAAAGTACACGAAGTTAGCTTTCTAACGCCACTGACTGTTCACAATTCAGAGTTCTGAGCAAAAAGTTATGATCATTTGAAATATCGCACGCGAAAGAGACACAATTAAAGAGAAGAACCGTCAAGATGAGATTGGATGGATGAGATCGATACAACGGGTTTTTGTTTAATAAAGGAAAAAAATAAAAAAAGAAATATGACCGGTTCAGAGTCTAGTCCGGTTCAGTTAAAAGAAAAAAAAAAGGAAAACCCGGCCCGAGCCAAAAGCTCGGGCCTTTCGTCCAGAAGCAGAACGCCGGCGAAGGCTCGAACGGCAACGCGAGGCTGGACTGAGCTCCGGCGGCGGTGGGTCTCGACAGCGGTAATTTGGATGGTGGCGATCTTGACGGCGGAAGGCGAGGCTGAGCTCCGTCGGCGGCGAGACTCGATGAAAAGGAAAAAAAAACACAGAACAGGAAAACAGAGCTCTGTTTGAGATGATGGCGGCGGAGCTTGAAGTGGCGGTGTAGAACATGCGATTGACGGTGAGAGAACTCCGGTGGCGGTGACGAAGGCAGTCGGTGCCGGAATAGAACTTTGGTAGAGTCGTGCTCGATTGGGACTGTCTGAAAACAAAGTTGTACTAAGGGGCCGTTTGGGGTGTGATTATTGCAAAATATCCAGACTGGATATTGGATATTTACTGTAACATCCATGTGGATTTTTACATCCAGCTGAAACACCTCATGAGGTGTTTCAGCTGGATATATAAAATATCCAGATGCTACAGTGTAGCAAAACATCCCATCTGGATGTTTTGCTTTTAATCATGCCCCAAACGGCCCCTAAAATTGAATTCCGATTTGGATCTAAAACAGAACGGATTTGGGCTCGATTCCACTTCAAATTGGACTTGGAATTTTGTTCGATTTGGGACGGGACTGAGGCCTATAAAAACAAACGGAAAAGGGAGAGCTTGGAACGGAGAAATTTTAGAGCTTTAACGGAGCCGAAGTCGCCGAAAAAACCAGAGCTTTTGGGTCGTCTGTTTGCCGGATTCCGGTGGCTTTGGCCGGAAAAGAGAAGAGAGGGAGAAGGAGGCCGGAGGAGGGAAGGAGCGTGGATTTTTGGCCAGAAAAGACTGGATTTTCCATTTGCTACAGTAACTAGCCGAACGGAGAAGACGATGAATAGTACCTGCGCATGAACAGTGATTTTGCTACAGTAGTGCTACAGTGATTTTGAACAGTGTTTTTCGGTGAATAGTGCAAAATGACTCCAACGAATTCACAACGTTCTCCTTGTCCAATGGCCGGCTAAATCCTTGTCCAAGGCGTAGATGAAACCCGAATAAATTGGTTGTATCGTTTCCTTTATCTTAACCTTAATTTTACCTTGATTGGTGTATGAATCTTATTATAGAATCACTGTTAATTTATTGAGGTTTATTCTATGTGCTCGAGAGAGGCTAGAGTGAATTCTTGTTAATTTCAATCCGAGGAATATTTGCGTGTCCGAGAGGAACGTAAGTAGACTAAGGTGTTATAAAGGAATAAGATTTCATTGGTTTATGCTCGAGAGAGATAGATCACAGTTCCATATTTTGAATTGCTTATGTGTTACGTCCGAGAGGAGAGTACTACATTTTGAATTGACAAGTATATGTCCGAGAGGAATATACTAGCCAATAAGGAATTTATTCAAAAGAGAGAGATGATAAGCTGGTTTATTGTGTGGTGAATTCGAAGCCTTGGCACTTCTCCATATTAGTTAAAATCAATTTTAAAGTAGTTAAATTTTATTGCTTTCTCTAGATTAATTAAAACAAAATTTGCTTTCACTTGAATTTGGTAAAATATTAGTCCGTCCCTGAGGTTCGACAACCCTTTAATACTCACTGTAGTACAATTGCCTTGTGCACTTGCAAGGGTTTAATTTTAAACGATCAAATTTTTGGCGCCGTTGCCGGGGACGGCTCAATAGTTTACCAGATTCTTAGCATAATTAGTGTTAGAGTAGTTTAGTGAGTCTTAATTTAGATTATTTGTCAGTAGCTTAATTTGTGTTTTTTTTTCTTTTTTGCAAGGTTAAGAGAAGATGTGAAATTTTTGCCAACGAGGAAGGGCCATCCCTACCCCTAGTTTGCATTCTCTTTTCCTTATCTTTTTAGATTAAATTGTGTGTTTGGTGTTTTCTTTTCTTTCTGTGATAGTATGTTGTGCTAGTTGTGGATATCTAGGGTTGTTTATCTGATTTGTGGATGTGTGATATTTTGGTTCAATTGATGAATGCATGGTGAAGAAATGTCTTCACCTTTCTATGGATTTAGCCATGAGAACCCATATAGGAGCTTTAATGATTATTGTTCTTCACACACACCTAATCCCCTTCCCTATGAAATGCCCTACCACCCACGTCCCTCATATGCTGATACTTACAACAGTGGTTGTGATAATCACTCTAATTTTGGGAGTGGCACATCTTCCCCACAATACACAACTCCTTATATGTCGGAACCTTGTGCCCTCTGTTTAAGTCCTATTCATACCCCAGTGGAGTGCCCTTTGGCCCATGAGTACCTTAATTTTATACGCAAATATGTTAATGAGGCCCAGAGTCTTTATAGGTGGGAGGATCATCCTAACAACCCTTGGGAGCAACTCAACCCTGGGCCCACTCTTCATCAGGCCCCTAGACAAGATTTCCTAAGCCACCAACAGCCTTACCAGCCGGCTAGTTCCATTTGGCCAAAGCAACAAGAGACTTTCCTTGGAAGACCAGAGGAGTCAAATGAGCTAAATGCTCCTCTCACACTTAACCGAGATTAAAACTGAACAGAAGGAGATGAGAGCAGAACTAAGTACCCAGGCCCAGATTATCCATTCTCATACACAGGCTCTTGCCAACATTGAAATACAGTTAGAACAGCTAACACAGGCCATGAATATGAATGAAGAATGCATTTTACCTATTGAGCCCCAATATCCGATGGGCCAATTTTCTGACGAAGGGATCTGATTTTCCCCTGATTATGATGTTACATCCCTTCAGAATGCCCAAAGGTTTGACAATGAGCTTGAGTGGGTTTTACATAATGATCAAGAGGGTGTGGAAAGTAAAGAAGAAGTGAGTGCATTAATATAACCCAGCTTTAAACCTTCTTCTATATTTGAGGAATCACGATCTATAGCCCTATTAATGGAACCTTCTATTCCTGAAACACCATTCATACCTTGTCTAGATCAATCTAACTCTTTGTTTATTGAAAGTAACTTAGATTGTTTCATAGATTGTTTAGTTGAGTCACTAATTGAGGAAGCTTTCCCAATTGGGTTACTAGAAGAGGCCCCTAAGGCCAAAATGGTTGATGTGGGGGAGGAGGTTCCCTTTATATTAAAATTCTCTGATGACCTTCTTTCATGGTTAATGCAGGGACCCCTCTTTCCAAAGCTTCCCTACTCACCACTCCATCCTTTTATTCCACGATGTGCTCCATACTTAGGCAACAAGGATAGGAGTGTGTGGTGCAATCATTTAATTGATCCAGGTTGATGACTTGATAACCTGGCCCCTACAGAGGATCATGGCTCCGTCTGGCTGAAGACGTTAAACTTAGCGCTTGGTGGGAGGCAACCCACGTATTCAGGTGTATTCTCTCATTTATCTGATTTTCTTTGATATATGATCATTGTCATTTTATATTTTTGTTCACATTGAGGACAATGTTCATAATAGGTTTGGGGGAGGGAATATTACTTATATAAAAAAAATACTAAATTTTTTTTTTTAAAAAAGTTAAAATTTGATTAGTTTTTAGTTGTTTGTTAGTATTTTTATTAGGATTTGATATTATCCCGTAATGATGCATGTTACAATTCTTAGGAGATTAATTTGCATTGGAAGTGTGAGTAAGTATACTGGAGGATAGATACACTTAACTGAGCATATCTTTCTATTACAGTCCTCTTGGAACAAAGTGCTTTAACTAAGA
This sequence comes from Houttuynia cordata, assembly GCA_039654745.1. Lineage (NCBI taxonomy): Eukaryota > Viridiplantae > Streptophyta > Magnoliopsida > Piperales > Saururaceae > Houttuynia > Houttuynia cordata. The sequence continues at coordinate 3,594,827 of CM077512.1, forward strand.
AAATTTACTTACACACACTAGTACATCAAGTAATATCATCTAGAGATTTGTTGAATACTAATCTACAGTGGGATGTCTTTAGTCATAGTCATTGGATGATGTGTAGTTATCTGTTGAGCTTAAAAGATCATGATAGACTATTTACTTGGCTATGGCAAGGGATTGGAACCGGAAATAGGTTGAGAGTATAATACAGCCTGGACAAAATAAAGATGTGCTGAAAAATATGAATGATGAAAAAAAATGCGGAAAAATGAAAACAAAATGAAAGAAAAGGGGCTACTTGACTTTATAGGATTAACTTAGGCTGATGCTCGGGCCCGAAGCGGTCTCTTAATACCTAATGCCCTAAGCCAACTGGCTGGGAGTCATTGGCCTGAGTCATTGCTAAACCTAAGCATCTTGAAGTCAGGCTTACACAGTCCTAGCGAAAAAAAAAAGTTTGTGGTGTATTATCCTCTCAAATCTAGAATGTTGGACCCGAAGGAGGCGCGCAAATTTGTGCTATCATGAACCTAAAGATTACGATGACTATGTTGATTCTATTGTTCTTTGGTTAATGGGTAACACTGGATCTGTATAAAACAGAAATTTAGAATGTATTGCTACAATGTTCTACACTTTCTACTATTTATGTTATCATGCTATATAATATTTGAGCAGAAATTTCCAAGATGAAAATGTGGAATAAAACCACTTACTTGAGGGTTTCTATATTCCTGTTGATTATGAACCAAGTACATGTGGTTGATTTTCTTAAGCATTGTAATATGTATTTGTCGGGATAATAGGTTTGTGTGTTTTGCAATGTTTTAATTTTTGCTTTATTTTTGCACTTAGGTTAATTAGATTAATAAATACATGTTTGTGGGTAGCTTGGCTGCAAACCCTCATGAGACAACACTCGTCCTACTAGGGCCACCTAGAGGTTTAACGGCTTGTTGCATACGCTCAATGCAATCGTGTTCCCTACGAAAGTAGTGCTTACTTTTATGCATTAGTTCCTTAGTTTGTTTGATTTGATTTTATTTTGTTTTGTTTTGCTAGGGACTAGCATCCATCACCATCGAATTGGCATCATCGTCTAGGGCACCCATCATCGACCACTTTAACTACTATTTCCAAGGATTTCAATCTTCCTTCTTCTAAGTCTAAATTTGCTAGTTGTAATGCATGTTCTCTTATAAAGCACATCACCTTCCTTTTACTTTGTCTTATACTCGTGTGTCATGCCCGCTTGCGCTAGTTCACTCGGACGTATGGGATCCCCGCCCCTTGTACCTCTTTCCTTGGTTTTAACTATTATGTAGTTTTTATTGATGATTTTTCTTGTTTCACATGGCTTTATCCACTTAAACACAAATCCGATGTTTTTGAACATTTTGTGTCCTTTAAGGCCATGGCCGAAGTCCATATAGGGCACAAAATTGTCATTTTTCGCTCCGACAATGGAGGTGAGTTCACTAGTTACCAATTCACATCCTTTCTCCTCCAAAATGGCATCACTTACCAACTCACTTGCCCCCACACACCGGAACAAAATGGCGTTGCCGAGCGCAAACACCGTCATATAGTTGAGACTGCCATCTCCCTCCTCACCATCGCTCACATGCCCACCTCCCTTTGGGAGGAGGCAATGTGCACTGCCACCTTTCTCATAAACCGTCTCCCCTCTCCCACACTCACTAACAAATCTCCCTACCACATTCTTTTTACATCTCCTCCCGATTACTCTCTTCTACGTGTTTTTGGGTGCAAATGTTTTCCTTGGACTATAGTGTCTATTCCCCTCACAAACTTGCTCCCCGCGCTACTCTTTGTGTCTTCTTAGGATATAGCTCTGCCTCCAAGGGGTATATGTGTCTTGATCCTTCTACTCATCATGTCTACACCTCAGCCATGTTCAATTTTTTGAAGATGAGTTCCCCTATCAAACCTCTCCTGTATCCTCCTCCTCTACCGTCCCCCTACCTCCTCACTCCACTCCCCTTCCTCCCTCCTCCCTTCTTCAACCCTTCCCTTTTCCCTTGTCTCCCTCCCCCTCTCCTCCCTCACCCGACTTTCCCTCTCCCTCTTGGCTTCCTCCTCTCTTACCTCTCCCGGCTCCCTCTCCCATGTTAGCCCTCCCCTCCCCCCTTGGTTTCCACATCTCCCTCCTCTTCCGGGTCCCCTTCCTTACTCACTCCACCTTCTTCCTCTCCACCACCACCTCCACTCACTCCATGGTTATGAGTAGCCAAGTTGGGACCTTTAAACATTGAATTCCCCTCAATCTCCTCACCACTACTCCTCCTAATATTGAGCCTAAGTCCTACAAGGATGCTATCCAATATCGAGAGTGGCACACTGCCATGGTTGATGAACTGACCGCCCTCCACCAACAAGAGGCTTGGAGCCTTGTGGTCCCCCCTTCTAATTATGCTAACATTGTTGGTTGTAGGTGGATCTATCGGATTAAGCGCCAACCGGATGGGAGTGTAACCCTACAAAGCCCGCCTTGTGGCAAATGGCTTCCATCAACAAGAAAGCACCGACTACTCTAAGACCTTTAGTCCAGTCGTCAAGCCCTTCATCGTTTGCTTTGTGCTTACTCTTGCTGTCACCAACAATTGGCCTGTGCGCCAACTAGATGTCTCCAACGCCTTCCTTCATGGCTTGATAAGTGAGGAACTGTACATGACCCAACCACTGGGCTTTGTTGATGAGCGCTTCCCCAATCATGTGTGCCGACTTCACAAGGCCCTCTATGGACTCAAACAAGCTCCCCGTGCTTGGTATGGGAAGCTTTCCACCTTCCTCCTAGTACACAGCTTCTCAACTTGTCATGCCGACACCTCTCTCTTCGTTCGGTGCCATGGCACCCATATAGTCATTCTCATTGTCTATGTGGATGACATACTTCTCATGGGGAGTGATTCCACCTATATGCTATGGCTCTTCAAAGAACTTGCCTCCACCTTTGCCATTAAGGACCTTGGACTGGTACACAACTTCCTTAGGATCGAGGTGACCCATTCCTCCCATGGGCTTCACCTCTCCCAAGGCCTTTATGCCGCTGACATCCTTGCAAGAGCCAACATGGGCGAGTGCAAGCCTGCCGCCACTCCCTGCACACCAAGAAGCCCGCAGGATCCAACCCACCCACTCCATATAAGGATCCCTCAATCTACCGAAGTATTGTTGGCGCCCTCCAATACCTCATCATGACTAGACCCGACATCGCATTTGTTGTCAACTATGTGTGCCAACACATGCATGCCCCCCAAGACATCCATTTCACCGCCGTCAAGCGCATTCTTCAATACATCAAGGGGACTCTTCGAGATGGCATTCTTCTTCGACCCGAGGAATTCTCTCTTACCGTCTATTCCAACTCAGATTGAGAAGCTGACCCTATTGATTGCCGCTCTATCACAGGCTATTGTGTCTTCCTTGGGACTTCTCCTATTGTATGGAAGTCCAATAAGCAAGACATTGTGGCTCACTCCTCCACCGAAGTTGAGTACCGGTCCCTCGCCGCCACTGCCATGGAGCTCAAGTGGCTTAACATGCTTTGTTCGTTCCTCTCCATCACTCTTCCATCCACCCCAACCATTTGGTGCAACAACAAGTTGGCCATCTCCCTCTCTGCCAACCTTGTCTTCCACGCTCGCACAAAGCATATTGAGATTGACCAACATTATATCCATGAGAAATTAAGTCGCCGCCGATGCCGTGGTTATTCATTACATCCTGGCTCTCCAACAAATCACCGATGTATTCACCAAACTGCTTGGGATTAAACTATTTGATACCTTCAAATGTAAACGGGTATTAGAGAAGCATTTCTTCCTGTGCCATTCTTGTATTTTCACACCACAACGTCTTCTCCTGTACTTCTATAAATGCACATGTGGGATATCAATCAAAATACTTTTGACTTTCTTCAATGTCAACGATGGGGAAAGATTCAAGCAATTGTAAACAAATTTTGTGGATGTCTTGCCGTTATACTTAGTAGAAACCAAAGTGGCACAAATGAACAAGATAAGGAAACATTATATTTTTTTTGTATTATTTATTAGAGATAAGTTTACATGAGATCGTTCTCATATAAGGAGCATGAGGCCAATCTTTATTGCCGTTAGATTCCGATCGGAGGGTGGATATCAAATCAATGGGTAGGTGAGTGTGTCACATCAAGGAGTGGGTGAGATGATTATGGATATTTGTAGCCGTCAGATCAAGATCCAATGGCTACGATTCAAAGTGGCCTCATATAAGCAATATGAGAGCGATCTCATTTAAACTTTTCCCTATTTATTATACATAGACTATTGCAAATCTTCACATTGACATGATTGAGGTCTATTATTTGTAGATTATGCTGGCAAAGAAAATGTATGAAGAATTGCACAAATCAAAATTCAACTTGGACCATGTTTATTTGTTGGAAATACCAACCAAAGTGGATAAAATATTCAAAAAATGTGGCAAACAAGGTGTCTTCTAAACGAGCAAAAACTTCTTCCTCTTCTGATTATTCATTGTCTTCTAATCCAAACATTTCTACAAGTGATGAAGAGGGTGATTCCAACACGGCTACATATGATCCACTTGCGAGACAACTGGGGAGGAAGGCTGAGAAAAGGAAGATGCAACAAGCCACTAGCCAAGAGCCCAATACTTTTCCGGATCTTATACAAAAAATGCGGGATGAGAAAAAAGAAAGAGATGAAAGAATGATGGCTCTTCTTAAGGAGAAGATGGAGCAAAGAAAAGAGAAGATGGAGAAGATGCTGCCGATGACTATGTGAGGATTGGTGAAAGTACTGTAATTGAAGAACTAAAAAGATACGTTAAAGCAGTTATTGATGTCTTTGACAACAAGTACTTGAGAAAACCGAATGACGTCGACACTTGTAGATTGCTCTCAGAAAGTGAGGGGCGGGGGGTTTCCTGGGATGCTAGGAAGCATCGACTATATGCACTGGAAGTGGAAGAACTGTCCAGTTGCGTGAAAAGGTATCTATGCTCGTGGAGATCACCATGAGCCTTCACTTATTCTTGAAGCAGTGGCTTCGTGTGATCTTTGGATATGGCATGCTTTTTTTTGGATTGCTGGGATCACACAATGATATTAATGTGTTGGACCGATTCCCTTTATTTACTGACCTTGCTGAAGGCCGAGCTCCTCCAACAAATTAATCGATTAATGACCATGAATGTACAATGGGATACTATCTAGCTGATGGCATATATCCCTCGTGGGCAACTTTTGTGAAAACAATTTCATGTCCACGGGGGCCAAAAGCTAATAACTTTGCGGCATTTCAAGAGTCTACGAGGAAGGATGTAGAGCAAGCGTTTGGACTCTGGAGTGCTACAAGCTCATTTTGCTATAGTTCGCAGTCCTGCTCGTTACTGGGATCGCCAAACGCTCCACCTATCACGAAGGCGTGCATAATAATGCACAATATGATTTATTGAAGATGAGCGTGATATTCCTCTTGCACACAATTACACGCAAGAGAGGGAGATAACAAGGACTTTGTAGTGTCGCGCAAACATTCAAGTGATCGAATTTAAGTATTTCGTTCAAAGTTACATAAACTTTGAGATAGAGGAACGCCATTGTCAACTCCAAGCTGATCTTGTTGAGCACTTGTGGAATTTTTGAGGGGATAGTAGTAGTAGTAGTATATTATTTTTATGATGTGTATTGCAATTTCAGTTTTATTTTATTATGCATTTATTGTAGTTTTATACTCTCTCTGTTCCAAAATACTATGTATATCTAAAAATATTTACTGTTTCGAAATACTATGTACATTTTGCTAAATCACGTGACTTCCTCTTTCCAAAATTGGAGGAGCCTTGGAATGGTTGACTTAAACTTGGTTCGTGAACGAGCATATATATGCATTGGATGAGATATCAGGGAGAAGGAGTCATATAACTTCCTTGGCTTCATGGTCTAATAAAAATGGGAATTTTCTCAAATATACACAGTATTTTGGAACGGATAGAGTATATTGCTTTAGATAAACATTTTTTATTTATATTTTATTAATTTATTAATAAATATATCACTTTTCTTGGTATATATGTGTGATCAAATATTTTCTTTTTGGTTCTTTCTTCTTAGAAAACTTGGTGTAAGTTTGAAATAGTAATAAAAATTAAGATTTGAAGGATCCTCTTGGAGTTCACCCACACTTCAAATATCCAACTATGCATTGCCTTGAATCAAATTGGCCATGTCAGCCGGTCCAACGGTCATAAAAGACATATGTTGTTGGAGATGCTCTTAATGCTTTAAATTTAAAGGATTTGTTGGAGATACTTTAATACTTCTCTTTTTTCTTACTAGCTTTATGATTCTTTCCTATGTTTGCCGTTTATCCATACCTATCTCCAATAAAAACTGAAAAAAGTCACCAACTCAGATAACACTACACTCCATAGTGTTCACTCATCAAAGTCCAATAGTTTTTTTACGTGATATTGTATGCATGGGATTGCTAATTTACCATGGATGATGTTATCCAATCACAAACTCTGTCGACTCTACCAACATGACCTAAGATTAAAGGACAATCAATCGATAATTGCATAAGCTTGAAAGCAAAACAAATGAAGGTACTTGACAGAAAAACAAGAGAAAAAAAAAAATTGACGATCCATTAAGCTTTAGCTGGTAATGCACAAAAAGAAACATAACTTTCTTAATTTAGGCCCTGTTTGGTTGGGCTTAAAAGAAGCTGGATTCTAAGGGTGCGTTTGTTTGCTGAAAAAAAACATATTTCAGCCTTTCACCTTTCAGGGTGAAAAGTGTTTGGAAGCTGAAAGGGTGAAAAATGGTCGGTGACGGTGATAGGTGAAAATTTTCACTCTTTCACCTTTCAGGCTTGAAAAATGTTTGTTTGCTGAAAGGCCAAAAATTGGCCCTGAAAGGTGAAAGGTGACAATTTTTTACCTTTCACCCTGAAAGGCTGATTCTCACCAAAGTGAGAATCAGGCTGACGAATCGATCGTCGCAACGCTTCAACGAAAAAAAAAATCGACTCTCTCACTAAGGTTCATCCCCCCGATGGTGTCCCGTTGAGCTGAGAGAGTTTGTGCCCCCCGTCTCCGCCACCGCTCGTTGAGCCCCTGTCCCCGCCGCCGCTCGTTGAGCCCCCCTCCCCCCCGGTCACCGCTGCCACTGATTGAAGCCCCCACCTTGTCGCCGTTGCCCCGTTGAGCTGAGGGAACCTGTGCCCACCCCTCCCGGGCAATTGCTCGGGTTGTCCAAAGCCGGTCACCCCGGTATTTGCCCCGACGCCTCTGCCTCCGCACCGTTAAGCCGAGGGACCCCCCCCCCCCCTCCCTATCATATCTCCCTCATTTTTAGTCCGTTTTTGAACATTTTTTCATTATTATAAGAAAGAACACTAAAAATGAAGAAGAATGAAAAAAAATGGGCTAAAACGGATCAGAAATGAGTAAGATACGCATCGTTGAAGTTTGTCCCATTAAAAAAGTTATCGCATACTCGATTACTCGATAGCCAATTTTATAGTGTAACCAGTTACTCGATAGGCAGTACTATAGTGTAACCAGTTACTCGATAGCCAGTGCTATAGTGTAACCAGTTACTCGATAAGCAGTCCTATAGTGTAACCAGTTACTCGACAGCCAGTGTTATAGTGTAACCAGTTACTCGATATCCAGTCCTATAGTGTAACTAGTTACTCGATAGCCAGTCCTATAGTGTAACCAATTACTCGATAAGTAGTACTATAGTGTAACCAGTTACTCGATAGGCAGTACTATAGTGTAACCAGTTACTCGATAGCCAGTAATATAGTGTAACCAGTTACTCGATAAGCAGTACTATAGTGTAACCAGTTACTCGGTAGCAAGTCCTATAGTGTAACCAGTTACTCGATAGCCAGTCCTACAGTGTAACAAGTTACTTGATAAGCAGTGCTATAGTGTAACCAGTTACTCGATAGCCAGTGATATAGTGTATCCAGTTACTCGATAAGCAGTACTATAGTGTAACCAGTTACTCAATAGCCAGTCCTATAGTGTAACTAGTTACTCGATAGCCAGTCCTATAGTGTAACCAGTTACTCGATAGTGTAACCAGTTACTCGATAGCCTGTCCTATAGTGTAACCAATTACTCGATAGCCAGCACTATAGTGTAACCAGTTACTCGATAGGTAGTACTATAGTATAACTAGTTACTCGATAACCAGTACTATCGTGTAATCGATTGCACGATAACAAACTGGATCATGTAATTCCCCATTAAAATAGAACAAACTTCAACAGTTCATATCTCCCTCATTTTTGATCCGTTTTGGCCCATTTTTTTTTCATTCTTCCTCATTTTTAGGGCTCTTTCTTATAATGATGAAAATAACAAAAATGAATTAAATTTAAAGGAGATATGACCGGGGGGCTCCCTTAGCTCAAAGGTGCGGTGGCGGCGGAGTAGTCGTGCACGCACACACCGGGGTGAGGGCGGCGGTAGCGTTGAGGTGGGGGGCTCAACGAGGTAGTGGTGGTAGCGACCGGGGGAGGGGGCCTCAACGAGGCCGCCGCCGCCATCACCACCGGGGAGAAAGAGGGCGACATCAACGTGATTTATTTTCAGTTCCCAAACATATTTCACCTTTCAGAAATTAGGCCTGAAATTTTTCACCCTGACGCTTGTTTACTTTCAGGTTCCAAACGGGTTGTCACCAATCATAAATTTTCAGTGTGATAATTTTCATGATGATATAAATTTTCACCCTTTCACCTATCAGCTTCCAAACGCACCCTAAGAATCCAGCTTCTTTTGGGAAATCTCCAAAAGAATTCACTTCTTCCTCCGGTGGTAAAAGCTATAATTTCAGTGAAAAGCGATGGCCTTTTGTAAAAAAAAATGCGGTTTTGTACGGAACCGCATTTTTTTTTACAAAAGGCCCTCACTTTTCATTGAAATTACAGCTTTTGCCACTAGAAGAAGCTGAAGTGAGCTAGATCAAGAATCCAGCTTCTTTTTGGGCAACCAAACGGTGCCTTACTATCTCTTTGTCCTTTGTTCAAGTTTGATCCCATGCAAAAAAGAAATGCAAGGAGGACAAATCGCATTGTTTGTTAGAAGGAAGACTCATTATTTTTTTATTGTTTGCTAAATAATTGTTTGACTGAATGAGAACATTTATAAATTGAATTGTAGATATGAAACTAAAGTTAATTGATCATTTTTAACATGTTGCAAGGCACTAATAAAGCATAAGAATAAAGGGAGTCTGTTTTTATCTTTGCTTTTATTATACACTAGAAAAAATAGGGTTTAGTATATAGAGATAAATTACAATATGGCTATACATGCTAAGCTATACTTGCATTGACAAAGATATTGTTTGAGGTTTTAAATGCATATTTATTTATTTATTCTCAATTATATGCCACTAATTCACAAAACTAAGATAAATCAACCTCCAACGAAGCAAGAGAGACAAAAGGTTTTAACATATCTATATTCCTTAGGCCAACCAAACTTAGCAAGTTTGCTTTGCATATAACTAACTAAAAAGCCAAATCACGTCACAAGATTTATTGTGTTCTATTTCCTTAAACGAGCCTAACATGAAAAACCTTAACAAAAAAACCATCCCCGTAAATTGCCTTGTTTTCACTTCCCCAACTTTACATGTCCTCTTGTAAAAGTTCTAGGATTTTAGTATAGTGTAGAGCTCATTAAAACAATTACTTACTTTCCACCTTCTCATGAAGCTATGTTCACATGACTATCATGCATTAATAGCATCTCGAAAAGTTCAATGATCATATTCACCATCTATAGAGTTTTTTCCATATTACCTGGTGCCAACTTTCATATTCCCATATTACCTGATTTTTCTCGTGAAATCTCATATGGCCTAGAATTTGGACCTGAAGTACCCAAAATGCCCTTCTTCTATATTTTTCATTCTAATACTATGCGAAGAGGTGTGTTGCATACAATATGAAAAACACAAGGGTTCTCCGGCGATTTCCATCGGTGACTCCACCGGTGCACCGACGATTCCACCGGCGACCCTTGCGAATTTCGACGATCCTAGTCACCTCACCCAGCTCAATTTGGAGATGCCCCCTGGTAGATTTCGACGACATGACTGACGGAGAGTGCGCAAAGGCGGCGATTTGAAGCATATAACTTCGGGGATTTCGGAGCTTCCTGTTCTTGATTTTCCCCCACGGCTCCCTGCGCGTTCATGCAACAGGCGGAGTGACCAATTGAGATGCATTTTACGGCGAGGAAGAGTGTGAAAGGCGCCTGCCAGGAAATACACACATACACACGACTAAACTACGGTAAGTTACAACAATCCTTACAGATTTTAGTTTCAAAAGCTCCGAAATTTGGATTTGTAATTTTTACTATGAACTATAAAAGACACGACTTCATATTTAGTCGTGTACGCAACGATATGACTTTTATATTTTTGTGTTGCACCGATACGAATTTTCTACTTACCACTCTACCTATCTCCTTGCAGATAGATACAAAAAGAGATGATTCTATGGAGGAAATACCATCGAACGATGAGGAGGATCAGGATTTTTTGTTGGCACCTTGACATCGAAAACAGAGGGGCAGGAAGAGGAAGGCTTCGATGGACCGATCAATAAAGAGAACATACAATTCGCGACCGGCGCTAAAAACATTTTGTCAACCGTGCACGATGAAAAAGTGTGCAGGCCCTCCTACGGCGTCATGGAAGATGTGGCCAACTGATCAGAGAAGCTGGTTTCGCTGTCATTTTTTAAGGTGAGGACGTAGTTGTTTCTCGGAACCTCCTCGACCATTTGGTCAAGTACTGAGATGAGTCGGCAAAGGTCTTCAATATTAAGGGCAGGACTCTACATTTCAGAGAGCAAGAAGTTGCTCTTATCACCGGATTGCCCGCAAAGGGCGAAACAGTTGAGGTCGTCCCCTCCTTGCCACGCCGACCGGAAGGTCATTTCTTCAGAAAGTACTTCGCCGTCAGGAGACCGGATATTCCACACATTGATGAAATCATCGACAAGCTTAGCGAGGGCGAAATGAAGATGGCAGAGGAGGACATGGCGAGGATGATCATTTGCCTCCTCTTATGCACAGTGTTGTTTCCACACAGCACTAGAGCGGTGCATCCATGTTTGTACCATTACATTGAAGACCTCCCAAGATTGAGCTCATACAATTGGGCTGGGGCTATGCATAACATGTTGGCTTCTGGTATAACCCACACCAATAGACTAGTGGGTGCGAGATCTCAAGGAGGGTGCCTGGGCAGTGGATACCTAAGCGGCGCCTCATACGTCCTCCAGGTATATAGCATTTGCAGAATTTATAGTCGTGTATTATGCAACACGACTATATTTATAGTCGTGTACTATTATAGTCAACTATAATAGTACACGACTTGCCTGTATCCGCACCTCCCCTTCTTATGTTTTCATCTGTTCACTATACAGATTTAGTTTTTTGAGCACATGACAATCTTCCATGCTGTCGTGGGCCCTACCATTCCGAGGGCTAAAAGGTGGCCAGGAAGTGGGGCCCTAATTACAGAGGTCAAGAAGGGTGCACAGAAGAAGCACCATATGACCGACTATTGGAAGGGTATATTCGAAAATCTGGATGTATGGGAAGAAGTCGTCGATATCATCATCCCCATGGCCGCCGAGGCATCTCTCATTCCTTCGCCTTCCTCAGTGGCCCCTCCTCCAAGACGACATAAGACGGAGAGGCTGGAAATGAAGAGGACTCTCAAACGACCTACCCCCTCATCCTCGAGGAAGGCTGCTCAGTCTACTGCCCTGGGGCCATTGGAATGTTCGCTTCAGGGCATACAGTCACTAATTGAGATCGCTCTATCTTCGTATGAGGAGATGGGAAGGAGTGTCGGACCTTTGCGAGAGGTTCTTCACTCTATCAAGGCATCTGCCGCCACAACGTCAATGTTGTTAGAGGGTCAGACCTTTGAGCATCCCAAGGAGAAGAAGACTGAAGAGCTGAAGAAGGAGTCCAAGGAATCAGAGAAGAAGGAGAGGATGAAGAATCATCGGTTCATCACATTGAAGAGCCAAAGAAGTGGCCCGATCACAAGCAGCATATGAAGAAAACTCTGATGGGTGTGTGGACAAAGGAGTTGGCAAGGAAGTCACATCTCGATTCATTGAAATGGGGTAAAGGTAAGTTGTACACGATTATTTATTTCCTCGTGCCAAAGGGTACATGACTAGCTAATTTTTCGTGTTGCATTCTACACGACTATGTAAGTTTTCATGTTGCATTCTACACGACTATGTAATTTTTTGTGCGGCTACTGACACGAATATTGAAAATGTCATTTTAGCTCCCATCAAGCGCGCGGATGTGGAAGAGAAGATTGAACGGGCTACAAAGAGATCATCCGCAAAGTTGTTTTTGAAGAAGCTCAAACCAGAATTCGACGAACATATGGAGCATGCAGAAGCCGAGTCCCGTCCGACGTACGGATGGGACTTATCCCCCCAGTGTAGTGGTAAGGAAGAGAATGAGGACTGTCTCCACGAGGGAATTGCAGAGGATTAGGGAACATGACCATATACGGAGAATGGCGGAGGAGGAGGCGAGGAAGAATTTGGCTGAAGAGCCGAAAGCCGACTCTAAAGATACCATATCTGATCAACAAACAACCTCTATCATCGAGGAGGTGATATCTTCTTTACAGCAGTCGGATATCCAAACGACCAGGGGGGAGGTGAAGGAGGAGGAGGAGGAGGTGAAGGACGGGGAGGAAGCCAAGGAGGATGAGGTGAAGGTCGAGGAGGAGGCCAAGGAGGCGGTGAAGGAAGAGGCGAAGGCGAAGGAGGAGGAGGAGGTGAAGGACGACGAGGAGGCGAATGATGCCACAGGTTTAACCTCATCCCAGCCTGTTGACGTCGATCTCCTCCAGACCCCTGAAAAGGCTAAGGCTACAATTGCACTCCCAGAAAACTATGCCGGTTTGGAGTTTTGCTTTGACATGGGGGTTTTGTTAGAGCAGGATAGAGTGGCAATAGATGGATGGATCGCCAATCCCAGGAAGGCTTATCCAATCCCAATGCTATGTGATGACAACTATGTATCCCTCCTGCAAACCACAGAAATAAACACCAATGTAAGTATATATTATGTTCTCGTATGCCTCATATGTTTTCCTCTTTTCCTCATATATTTTCCTCTTTTCCTTCTTCAAATACACAACTTTACGTAAAGTTGTGTATTCGAAGACACGACTTTACGCATAGTCTTCGGGAGACACAACTATTATTAAAGTCGTATATTGCATTACTTCGACTGTTCTGACTCCTGTAGCTACTTTCTATAGGTTATAAATGAGTTTTTGAGTCTCTTGCGGCAGCGCAATGAGAGAGAGCGGATGAAGTATCTGTGATGGTTTTTTGAATGCCACGCATTCAAAGAGATATTCGACAGCATAAGTGTTCCCTACATCAGTAGCGATAAGTTTACGTTCCCAGCATCATTTTCTGACTCTCTTTCGACTTTGCAGGAACACAAAGAAGGAGGCAATAATGCGAAATTGATAAAAAAGCTCACGCGGATGCTCGACGACTTGAATAAGAACATGTTCTACATCTTTTTCCCAATCCGCACTGGCTCTCATTTCTGCCTCGTCTTTGTACACTCCCCGCACTGTGTATGGCGCTTCTACAACCCGTTGTCTGGTAGATCCCAGTTGTACACACATCGCCGGAAAGCAGCTGACAAATTCACGCAGTTCATGAATGTTGTGATGGCACAACGCTGTTATGGATGGGTTTGCTCGGTTGGAAGATGACTCAGATCGCCAAAGCGCCCTGGCAAGAGAACTCAAAGGATTGTGGCATCTTCATCATGATGTACGTCGCGCATTTGGCGTCCAATGTCAACCCACCCGAGTTTGATCAGTCCAAAATTACATGTTTGTGGAGCCCAGTCATTGCTGCAACTATGATTCGCGGGGTTATTGACAGCGAGTTTGACGACGATTCAACTAGAGACAAAAAATAGCAAGTCACAGTAGCGGGTTTTCTGCGGATGTCGGATGAAGACTAAATTTCTTTGTACATATTTTTGCGTGTATTGAATTCTACCTACCATTCTTTTATTGTACAAAGATTCTTTGATGTACATACAGTAGGCTTTCAATAAATTTGAATACATTTTTTTCATGCAACACGACTTCAACAGACGACTACGTATACAGGCATCTATCATGCAACATGACTTTATATATAGTCGCGTACTCAATGACACGACTACATATATAGTCGTGTTGCATAAGACACGACTATATATACAATCGAATATTATAGTACACGACTGTATATATAGTCGTGTCTTCTTTTTATATTTACCTGTCATCGAAAACATGACTATAATTGAGATTCACTACTATAATGGAGATACACGTATGATGAACGAAAGATTTTTTTTTTTGCATTTCTAATATATTTTCTGTACAGGCTTACATTGCGGGATAAGGTAATATTTATTATACAAAAACTTCACAACAATCTAAGTGAAGAATGGTGGGGGCTTAGGTAAGCCGGAGCGGCGTCTCTGCGTTGACTCGTTACTAGTAAGATTGCCTTGTTGCGGGAGTCGTTGATTTCTGCGCTTCCTTGGTTCTTTTGCAACAGTTGGGTTAGAACACCTTTTATGGTTGTGACTAACTTGTCGACAATTGTCACATTTCAACCTTGACCTTTCTGGCGGGTCGGGCTGTGACTCTCTTCTCTTTGTCTGTCGCCTCCCCTTCTTTGGAGCTTCAAGCCTGGGCGGTTCGCATTTGAATAAAACCCTGTAATCCCCCACTAACTCCTGTCTAAAGTAGGGAAAACTACTTCTTCGTACGTGGTGTGGTACAGGCTTGCGTAGTACCACTTCTCACAGTATTCTACCGGGTCGAAGCTCCTCTCATCGATGCATGCAATGGCGTGCTTGCACTGCTTGCACGGAAGTTCCATGCTCTGGATGAAGCCACATGTGTAGGTTCTCTTCGTCAGGTCAACAACATCCTCAGAAAAAAAATATCACAATAGCACACAAGGAGAGTATCAGTAGTCGTGTCTTTGCCAACACGACTGTATGAATAGTCGTGTTGTTCAATACTCGATTATTTGAATAGTCGTGTCGTCGAGAGACACGACTATGGATATAGTCATGTCTCTCCCTGACACGACTATTCCGGGAGGACGATTTTAACGTTATAAAAATTCATACCACATAGTATAAAGATGTCACTTCAAGCTGTTGTAATTATAGCGGTTGCACTCTAACTGTTCCAGCACTCTTGTTCCTCAATTCGTTGATATGATTCTGTGCATACTTTGTTAACGGTGTCGTTAGCCCTTCTGCTTCCATGCGGCGTCTCTCGAAATGGGAGGTTGTGGTCGCACGGATTTGCTCGATCAAACGAGTTATTGGCCAAAACCTAGCCTTCCAAAGCATATTATTTACACTTTCGGATCTACTTGAAGTGATAGTGCCATATCTTTTACCCGAATATTCCACGTTAGCCCAATTTTGTTTATCTATCTTCTCAACATATTTCCAGGCCTCCTCATTGTGTTCCTTCATCTTCTACATAATTTCATCAAAGTTCGGTCTCCTAAAGCATTTTGTAGCTCGGAATAGCAGGTCCTTCAGGTACTTATCCTTCCAATGATGAAGCATATTAGCGGCCGTATGCCTCAGGAAAAACCCATGGTGAACGTCGAGAAATACATCAGAAACCGCTCTCAGAAGTCCCTTCTGTCTATCCGAGACAATTGTATCCAAAGAGGTCGGGGGGTCCGTAAACAAGCTTTCAGTAGGCCGAGGAACCACTTCCTGCAAGTCAGAAATCAGAGTGAAAGCATATTAAAGAAAGAAGACATCAGTTGTAGACAGTCGTGCATGAAACAACACAACTATATGAGTAGTCGTGTACACGACTACTCATACAATCTTCTTTGCATACGTACCACGTATTTATCGTCTCTTTCTCGACAACTGCATATGCAAGGCACATTAATTGTTGGTTCCCGTCGAGTGCTGTTGCAACTATTAAAACTCCAGGGTACTTTTCTTTTAGGAACGTTCCATTAACAGTGAGCAACGGATTACCACATCCAAAAGACATGTTTGAAGTCGTATCCGGCATGTTCAATTTCAATTTCAGGTATATCAGATGATCTTTCTATTACCACATGTGTACCTGGATTAAACCGCTCTAATTCCTTCCCGTAATGTGGCAAAATCCGATATGCGTCTTCCGAGTTATCATCGATCAATCGAATCAATTCCTCTTTCGCCCTCCATGCCCTTTTCTAGTTGACTTTTATGCCCCAATATTTTTCAATGTACTGTTGCATATTAGCCTTTTTTATGGAGTTTGAATCCTTGTGGAGGCCATGACACTTCCGTGCAATCCATAGGGTGTAAGGACAATGGATGATCTTTAGAACATATAGTGGTGTCACATGTATGTCTTCCTTCCCTCCTTGTCACGGTGACTCCGTCAAGTAGATTCGAAGCCCGTATGTACCACGTGCACCCTCTAATCTTGCACTTTGCAGCAAATGTGTCCTTGTTCTCGTCCACAGCTTTGAACATGAATTTCCTCTTGATTGCGAAATCAGTAAGAACCATCTTGAACTGCTTAACGCTTTTGAATCTAGCCCCGAAGGCAAGTTGTGCCTCATAGTCGTCTTCTTGCAAACTGCCTGTCAACATCGTCTCCTCCTCATAATTTTTTGAAGGACCAGCCTGTAGTGAATAGGTACCCCAAACCCAACCACCGTCACCGTCGTCCTCTAAATCTTGCGGCTCATATGCGATAGATTTCCCTTTAGATGTGTCTCCTGTCGTGGGAATATTGCTGCATGTTGGAGTTCTATATTGGGCACAGAGTGGTCTCTTCCCGTGGGATCTGCCTGGCGAACATTTAGTAGTGTTAGTGGCTCATCCCACTCATCTGCAGACCACGGTAAATCATCTTCATCGAATAATTCTTCTTCATCTGGGCTGGAAGCTTCATCTTGGTCTTCATCTTCATCTTCACCTTCTTCCCCATCTCCCAATCTGAGTGAAAAAAATTATATGAATGGACTTGAGAATGCGGTTGGAAGTAGTCAAGTCGTGTCTTATGCAACACGATTTCATATATGTATATAGTTGTGTTGCATAAGACACGACAAAAATTTTAGTCGTGTACTATTATAGTCGACTATAATAGTACACGACTTGCTTGTATCCGCGCCTTAGAAGTCTCACCTCGTAGCTTCAAATGAATAATCTTCATCTCTTCCTCTTTCAACTACTGATGCGGGTGTCTTATTACCGGGGCTAGACGGCCTCTTCGGTGGTGTCTTATTGGCTGGCCTTACTTCTGCCTCTGGTATCCTCTCCTCCTTATTTGCACTGGAATTCATTTCCTTGTTGAGAGTGAAAGTCTCCATGTTATTGCTAGTAAAAGTCCACTCCAAGTACAGGTGGAGTAGTCTATTTGTGCCTTGGTTGTTCTTGTGAAGGATAAACATTGTCTCCAGGTCTTTATCGTCTTCAAGGATGTATGGGGATTCAGAATCAACACGATATGACACAGATAATGTACCAGCTGCAGACTTCAGCAGTAATCTTTCTTCCACTTGCTGCAATAGTTCTAGGTACTTTACTCGTGTATCTAGAGGCATGAGCTTCCGTTTCCCGCCCACGTACGCATCAGAATTTGTAAAAACTCCATCGTAGTGTAAGCACACAGGTATCTTATCCATCAGTACCTGCCATTAAAATACCGAAATAAGTCAACAAACCGGAAGACACGATATATTGAAAACTGTATATAAGTGAAAAACATCGTCTATGAGTCGTGTTGCATACAACACAACTATTGTTACAGTCGTGTTGTCGAAGACACGATATTGTAAATTGTTGAAAACTTGGCAAGTTTTCAACGAACGCCATAGTAGAAAAAGGGAAAAAAGGAGAAAATTAGAAAGAAAATACAACTTTGTTATTCCATATCCTAGAACAAGGAAGACGACCCCTTTATAAAGAGAGCGCACTTCCCAATATGGTAAGCCAGATCGTGGCTTGCTGATGGGCCACTAATTGGCACTGATTATTCTCTATCAGCCCGTTACCTAACAATTAGCCTAAACGGGACTGATTACAATAAGATACGTAATCAATCAAATATCCTAATGAAATAATACTGACGTGATGGGTTGCTGACGGGTCCACACTGGACCTGGCCTGACGTTTACAACAATCCACCACGCTTCCGCACCCGCCTTGTCCTCAAGGCAGCCAAGTAATAAACCACTCCATAAACGGCGAGGACAGAACACGCTCGACGCTGATATGAAGCACGACATCGATAGTAGCAATCTTGGTGTAACCGAGGAGGTCCACAACAGACATGGCCCCAAACGCACGAATCGTGGTCATGATGTCAACCCAACCGGAGTGACTGCAAGCAGAGAGCACGCTCAAAAAATTTCACATCAGTTTGCTGTACCAGGCCTTGCAACATGTCTTCCAAGAACTCCATTGCAGCGTGTCCATGTCCATTAATTCCATACCCATCAATCCTAGTATTCCACGAAACTAGAGTCTTGCCCTTCAAATTTCCAAATAACTCTGCAACGACATCCACTCTTTGGCATTTTGAGTACAGGGGAATCAGGGAATTCAGCACTGAGGCATCGGTCACACATCCTTTTTGAACCAGCAGTTCATCGATTAACTTTCTCTGCTCCATATCACCCAGATCAGTGCAAACCTGCAGGGCTACCATGGTTGTAACACCAGTCAGTGGAACACCATCTGTCAGCCTAGTAGGAAAAACTCTCAACGCATCCTCTGAGTCCCCATCTATCATCAAATTCCATGAAACGACATTCCGAACTCTCATTCTATCCAAAACAGATCGCGCAGTCCAATTTAGTCCAATTATTGAGTACATGTCCAAGAGAGTAGTTGAAATAGTCATCCACATCGTTATTATGTTCATAGTAACAAAAGCATGAATCGACTTCCCAATTTGTTCAAATAAGACGCCGAAAAATTTTGCATGATAACCCACAGAAAGACTGTTAACAAAAGGCACTCGTACCGCTGCCAGTTCTTCGGGGTCAATGTTAGGCGCATCCTCAAACCATTCCAAGACAAGATGCTGATTACCAAGCAGGAAATCTGCTGTAGTCCACATATGGCGTGCATGAGCTGCCAGACCATGAGATGAAAACTGCACAAAAGTCCTTCTGTTTAGCTTCGTCCTGCCCAAAGAGTCATGTTTAGACAGATTCCCAGATATCACCTTTTGGAAAGCCTCGCGAATCAAGTTGTCAAATTCTTCAAAGCTCCATTTGTTGCACCGATTTCCAAGGTACAAGGAGGTTTGCTCTGTCCATGGACAGACACCTATAGTTGCTCCCTGAAGCTGACATCCATTTTTTTTTGTTAAGGCCAGGAATGCAGTTTCCACTGTACTAAATCGAGATTTCATATCCCTTCTTGCATTATTTGACTTAGCAAGAGTTCCTGCTGAATCGAACAGCAGCATGTTGAGAAAAAATGCAACTGTTGACTGATCAAAAGATCCAACAATGTCCCCACGCCTATGCAAGAATCCAGATCTCTTCTTCCACGAAGGATCGTGAATGATGATCTTAAGCAAATTGTCCAAAATCTTGGAATCTAGAAAGTCAGCAACTGAACTCCAGATAAAGCAATCAAAACCTGCATTGGGTGGCAACGCCTTCAACAATACGGAAAATAAAAAAGGAAGCTCATTGAGCTCCAGTGATGTCAGGCAACAAAGAATAGCCTTCCGAGGGCGAAGACTGGCACGCTTCCGGGATTCAAGAGTCCTCAAATTTCTAGCTTTTACAGCAAGTATTCGAATGACTAATGGCATGAAATTATCTCGGTGGAGTTCTTGAATGTGGTAAGACTCTTTCAACATATTCCATGTGGTCAGCCCCTCTCTCAATTTTTTTGAAGTGATCAGATTTCTCGTGTTGTAATTAGGCATCATGTAGTTGGTCAAGTAGTAATTGCTCCCCCTGCCCACAAGGAAGATGCATTTTCCGATTGACCGGGCTACCTCTTCTGCACCTAACTGGAAGGTGATCCGATTCGGAGTAGTTTCATAGTGTCAGATTTGCTGATTAAATGGTATCTGGCCCACAAAGTTTTCGCCAGTGACATCCAAAATGCCGGCTGCAGCATAAGCATAGGTGACACTATGAAGTGACTCTTCTTCAGAGGCCTCGGAGTAAGCGGGAATGAGTGGAAGCCCCAGGAGTTTAGCTACAGCATCGACCATTGTGGAGCAATTTGAGAATTCTTCAGAGGCCTCGGAGTAAGCGGGAATGAGTGGAAGCCCCAGGAGTTTAGCTACAGCATCGACCATTGTGGAGCAATTTGAGAACCTTCCGGAGGGTCCTCCAGAGAAATCAATACCATATGGGAAGTAATTAGCTCTTGCAAAGGATGGAAGATTGTTGTAGTTCCCGTTGTCTATGAGAGAGTCACCAAAATCACCGGATACTGGCTCGTAATTCAGAGACAGATTACCATGTGGTTGAGCATCTATATCACCCAGCTGATCCTCTTTCACAGCCGCGAACATCAATACTTGTGACATGTTTGTAACGCCCTTCGGGGACACCGTTGTCCCCAAGACCAGGGCAGCTTCTTTTCCACACGTAACCAGAGGTGCGGTACTGTCGTCGAGAGCCAAACTATCATCCGGCGATCCTTCAACAACCTCTTCATGGTTCGGTAACTCGTCATCTGTGTCAGGGACGATGACAAAAGAAGAATCATCTGGTACTGATGTTGCTTCCACTACATCAGGCACATCCACATAACAGAACACATCACTCCAAACGAAGTAGCCACCACCCACTTGTGGGGCGAGCACGAAGGACTGAACAAAGTTCCACGTCGAATAGTCATAGTGAACGAGACATCCAGTCACCTGAATATGGATTGCACCCTCAGGTAACTCCTGAACATCTTCAACCTTTGTTTCTGTGCTCATGCATTCATGGTGGAAAGACCAAATTTTCGCAGCTATCCCTTGCAAAGTCGTGACGGAACTCATAGCACCATTGGGCTCAGGTCGGCTGAGCCTGCTTGAATCATGGTAGAACCTAAAAACTTCCTCTGGCTTGGTGTAAAGCATGTAATAATACTGATCCACAAAGAATTTGCAAACCTTCTGCGTATAATCGGAGACAGTGGTCGAAGGAGACGGATAAAAATTATCCGTTGGCCACTCAGTCATTTCATCGAACATCTGGTGACCATCTGTTAGGGAAGAAGATCTGTGTGTTTCTGGCGCTTGAATGGGTATTGACACCGACCGGAATGAACCAGTCATCCTCGCCGGGGGTGGAGGTTCGACTGGTAGGGCCGCTGGTGCGTCCGCGTGCGTCTCCACCGTCTTCGTTGTCGAACACCAAGCCATGATCGCAGGGACAAGGTCGGGTTCTCTCCTCCATCTAGCACCCCGGCGATGTGGGTCCTTCCAGTGAAGGTCCCTGACGGACTCTCCAGGCCGGAAGCACCCCTGGTTGGTCGGCCCCAGGGATCGGGCTGTCAGTTCGTAACATCTGGAAGGGTTCGCTAAGGGTCGCGGCGCCTGCAAGATTGTGTCGAAGCTCTCTATTCTAACCACGGTCGAGGGCGGCGAGGAGACTGCCGCGGTGGTGAGGATCGAGGCATGGGTTCACGTGTCGGCCCTTGCCCTGGCCGGCGGGGCAACGGTGGTACCATCGGCTGTCCACGGCACTCCCAGATAGTCATCCCGTCGCTCGGATGTGGGGCAGGTCGGGCTCAAGGCTATGCCATGCGTGGCCCGACCCGACAATTGAGGCTGGACGGCGGCCAACGACGCAGAACAGTGGCCGTCTGTGTTTTCATACGACGGTGGCTGTTGCGGAGCAGTCGTCCTTGTCGACTGGAAGTGGTACCAGTTGGCGGTGTCGTGAAGCTGTGTCGGCAATGACAGATCCGTCGGAGGGATGGCCGTTGGCCGAACGGCGGCGGCAGTGGATTTGGGATGCGATGTGGTAAGTCGTTCAATCCGTCGTTGGATGTCGGTACACAAGCCGAGCACCTCGTTCCTAGTTCCTGCGGATTAGAACTGCTCTGATACTAATGTTGTGTTCCCGCAGGGAACACGAACGAAATCAAACGCCATAGTAGAAAAAGGGAAAAAAAGGAGAAAATTAGAAAGAAAATATAACTTTATTATTCCATATCCTAGAACAAGGAAGACGACCCCTTTATAAAGAGAGCGCACTTCCCAATATGGTAAGCCAGATCGTGGCTTGCTGATGGGCCACTAATTGGCACTGATTATTCTCTATCAGCCCGTTACCTAACAATTAGCCTAAACGGGACTGATTACAATAAGATACGTAATCAATCAAACATCCTAATGAAATAATGCTGACGTGATGGGCTACTGACGGGCCCACACTGGACCTGGCCTGACATTTACAACACTTTCATATCTGGAACTAACTTTCATTATTAAAATCGTAGTATTTGAACTTGATGTACCATTTTTTCATGTGCGATGCCTCCGTTGAAGTTGTTTTTTCATACCCGGTTTTTCCCGCTTATTATCCCGCTTTTTGGTGCGAAGATGACCTCTCCCTAGTCCGACGGCGCCGGTGCCGACGATGATATGGCCGGAGATGCCAGACGAAACTTCTCTGACACGCTCTACCGTCTTCTCCGCCTAAAGGCTCCTCAGATTCTGGGTAATATGGAAAAACGCAGAGTGTGGCCGCTTATACATCTTCCTGGGGGTATTTTGGGCACTTTTTGGGTCATATGGAAGAAAAAAAATAATTCCGAGTCAGGTGCCAAAACCATAGTTGGCGCCAAGTAATGTGGAAAGAACTCCCATCTATACATCTTTTCGAGCTTTATGGTATACATAAATCCTCTAAATTATAAATAACGCTACGTGGAATTTTATGATGGTTAGAGGGATTTTGTAGGATTTTTGGATATAATACAATAAAATTTGTAGAGAAGCAAGATGTGCTAAGAACGAGCTGAGAAATTTTGCAGTAAAATAGTATTTTTTTTCACACTACTCAGACACACAAATACTTTCGAAAGGTACTAAGAACGATGATGGAGATTGCTAGGAGATGATTATAAGAACTATGTGAAGTGGTAATGCTCTGGTTATATATTTAGTCGAATGATTTTAAATGCTTTAAGGACTCGAGTTTCGGCTCTAAAATTTAATGATTTTGAATTTATTTCAAGTCTTCCGCGCATATGTTTTCTCTAATGATTTACACGCAAACGTGTTGAAAAATTCTAGGTGTTACATTGGAGGCGTGGACTTCATGATAAGATGCACTCGTGATATGTCTTCTTATTTTTATTATTTAAAGCTAAATACTTGTTGTTTCTTGTTTAGTTCTTTTCACGAACATGGAATTCAATTATAGGTTGTGGTAGATAGCTTAATTTATTGTGACGAGAAAAATATGTGATCTATAAATCACTCAGCTTGTGGATTATGGTCAAACTTTTCTTTTAAGTGCACTTATCTAAAACTAGTTTTTGTTTCATGTCAATAACATAATTGCAAATTTAGATTCAAGATTTTCAGACTAAATTTTAGAAATTTAGATAAACAGAGTTTCAAATTCTTCAATATACTTTTCAGATTCAAGCAAAACAAACGAACCCTTAGTTGGGGATGGTTGGGTCTCCTGATCGTGGGACAGGATCCAAGGATCAGAATCCCATTGGCGTATAGAAGGGTACACAATGATTACCTATAATAAAAAACATAATGTCGTATCTATAGTTCAACATTTTATCCACTTAGAAGCACTATAGGCCAAACTTTTGGTTGCCCTAGCCATCAAACTACCACCACTTGCAAAAAGTAAATTCAAAGGAACATATACATCAATAAAACATTGCATGCAAAAGGAAGGGATATGGGGAACAAGTGAAAGCTGTAAATTATACTATTCAGTGGTGTTAGAAAATTGTCGCATCTCATCAGGCAATTCAAAATAAGGTTAAAAGAAATTGAAAATAAGGTAGTAGATGCAAGTTGCAATCCATCCTTGGGAATGTAGTAGGTGCAAGTTGAATAATCAAACTACTAGATTAGAAATTCACAAGTAAGAATGACCATTCGCACACATGCACGCCTGCACAATCGTCTAGCTCTCCAAGAATGACATGTTTTAAAACATGAACAAGCCATTCAAACTGGAAATGTGTATGGTCCAGTTGAACGGAACTCCATCCATAGTTGAACAAATTTGCTTATGATGCACAACTCTTGCCGAGTCATGTTATTCGAAAAGCACGGGTTTTGTCTTTTTCCATTCTTGACTATTCCATACCAATTCTACAAATTCTACAAGACACTTAGATAATGGTGCATTTTAAGTTCCCACCGTAAAATTTTAATTATATGAAAGTCAAACTTTTTGAGTTAATATTGTTGTTCTTGGTTTCATTTTTGGGTTTGTTCTCGTTTCGCTTTCTGGAGCCAATTAAAGAAAGGGTTTGTTTTTGTTGTATCTCATGGATGCTTCTTCTGAGCCAATACACGCATTGCTTGCCTAGCAAAAAAATATATATACGTAAATTCAAATCAATCCTTATAAAAGACCTCCAAGCTCAATTGTTTTTTCTTTGGCGTATTTAATTTGTTAAATTCTTTATATTTTGAAATGCTTCTGGTAATAAATTTCAAAAGCACATGCTTTATTTTTTATTTCCTTCTCTTCTCTTGAAGGATACATTACATGCCGGTTAACTATCCCATTGTTAGCTTCCTTAAAAAGGAATTTCATACATGAAACATAACATAAAGAGGCTTATCTTGGCCATTATCTCTCTCTACCTTCAAGCTGTGAGTAAGGGAAGAATTTGTCAATGGGTGGGTGATGGTAACTTCATAATCTCCATGAGCTAGTTCCCCTTCTAACATTCCATTGCCATCTGCAATCCCCAACATTTGTTGCCTTTTCCATGTGTTTAGCAGCTTGTCCACCACATTGCCAGTAGCAAGATTGTTGAAGTTGTTGTCTGTCAAACACATTGCATAGCAACCCTGTGGCTTCCATGCAGCCCATATAACAATTCCTTCCACTGAAGGATGGGAGTGGCCTTCATTCAAAACCTGCTCCAAAAACTGTGCCTGTGGAAAAACACAAAAAGTCAAAATCACAAGGTCCATAAAGTTGCTAGGTATGTATGATTCAAAGATCCTGAAAGTTTGAGCATCCACTCTTGGCCATCCAATGAGGATGTATTCCTAGGCAACCACAAGGATTAATTAAGAAAATAAAACAAATCTTCAAACTGCGACATGGCAGATTTCCATGTGGAACCAAAACCTGCTACTCACAATTGGAGGGTTTTGGTGGAAAAATTTGTTCGACGCATTACAAGGAAAATAATAATGTTACACCGAATATGTACACAAACCCTAGACCCTTGAGGTGGACGGTTTTTGTTGGTCAATGGAAAGTGGTTTTGTGAGGCCCACTTTCACTGTCCAACAACAACACGACTATGGGTTTGGTGTACAGATTCGGTGTACAATTATCACCTGCCATTTTAAACACATTGGTGTATTGCATGTGCAGATGTGCCCTAGGAAATAAGAGAAGGATTTTGGTTTTCTAAGCTTATTTACTACAAATAAAAGGACACTAGCTGATGTAAGATGGAAGATGTATGGACTAGAGACCTGATTGGGGTTGCTTGAAACGTCCACTTCTGTGAGCCAAATGGGCACACCGGTTGCAGCCATGGCGTCAATGGCACTCCTCATGTAAGCAATATTGGGCGTGTGGAAGTGCCCCTCCAGCCCAATCCCTGTCAACCCTAGGGACTTGACCTCATTCAGCTTCCTAATGTAGTTGGCCGGAGTGGTCTGAGGATCTGAACTATCTTCCATTGTGTTATAATCATTCAAGAACATCCTTGTGCTTGGATCAATCTGGTGAGCCTGCTGGTAGAAGTTCTTTGATGCATCTGCTCCTAGCTTCCCTTCCAAGAAGTTGAAGTGGATATTTTCGTTGACAACATCCCATCCAATGACCTGACCCTTGTACCTAGACATGACAGACTGCACCCTATGTGTTGCAGCTACCCTAAGTTGGTCAGGGGAGAGGGATGGGACCCACCCAGGCTGGTACCTAGGGTCATCCCAGAGCACATTGTGGCCTCTCACTTGGAGGCCATGCTGCTTGGCAAAGGCCATCATGGCATCTGCTGTGGAGTAGTCCTCCCTCCCTTGGCTTCCCTCTGTGCTGTACCACTTCATCTCGTCCTCAAAGGTGGTGACAGAAAATCTGGGCAGGAACCAGTTCTGGTAGGCTTGATTGTTGAGGATGTTCTTGTTGATGGCGCACCCAAATGGGAAAGATGGCTTCACCAACTTGAGGGAGAAGGTTGCATTGGGGATGACGTTGCCATGGGCATCTTTTGCATGGATTTTGACTTGTCTTCTCCTATTCTGCATGAATGGAGACATGGAATCATCTATAGTGAATGGTTCCAACAAATAAATGGAATATAAAGTGTAAATGGACATGTGATAAGAAAATAAGAACCAATGTGCCCTAAAATAAAATGCGACAAATTATCTAGTGGAACGGTTCTACCACATGTCTTGTGCATAGATCCATTTAGTTTCAGACACATAGGATAATGGTAGAATGTCATATTACTCAGATCTTGACATCTAGCATAAACTAAAATATGTTAAATATCCAATGGGCCTATCTACCACGTGTTACGTGGAACCGTTGAACGGGATAATTGCTCCTAAAATGCATGCTCATTACGTGTGTGCAGAGATGGAAGCCATCATGTAGGCCCATTTGATCTTAGGGCGTCCACCCCTGAGTACGCAGAACGTAATATAAGGACACGTTGTTTAATTAGTACTACTCATAAACTAGTACCCTTCTGGTGCTTTCTTCTTGGTGGGATGTCCACTCTTGCTGGGTGAATGGCTGGAGAGAAACACTGTCCACCCATATCTCCACTGTTGTGTTCTTACTCTGCATGGAATCAGGCAACTTTAGTTGTGATATATGAACCACATAAATCATGAGACATTATGATGTTAGGGTTATTCATGTTGATGCATGCTGATTTGGTAGATGGATAGAGAAGATTTAAGTACCTCAAAGTATAGTTTGGCAGGGCCAGAGACATGAGGAGAAAGCCCACCCTTCATCATGGACCAGCAGCCAGATTGTGCAACAACTTTTGCTGCATGGGTACAAGTACCATTGCCGGTTTTGAAAACAGCAGTGATTGGGGAGCTTCCATCGCTAATCTGCACCCAAGCTGAAAAATGGAAACAACATATGGTCACTAATGGCGTATAAGAGAGCTTAATGCTAAATTACTCCACTATATCCTACTTTTGATCCTATTACAGTACTCCTAGCTAGTGTATGAGATTGCTCTCACCGCAGTCAAGTTCCAGTTTGGGTGAGTTTCTAAATCTTGAGACTCTCTCGGAATAGAGTCACCACAATAGTGTTTATGGAGTCAAAATGGAGTCGTTTACATTTAAATTTTATATATACATGTAATTTATATATGTGCAAACACAAAATATTATTTAAATATGTGCATTTATAAGAGGATTAAATATGATCATATCCTGTGATTAAAAACATGATATATATCCACAGTACTCAAGGGACCTAGAATCAAAATGGACTTTAAGAATTATGTTCACCGCCAGTCACATTGAATTCACACATCAATTCATGACATTATGATATGTTCAACGTTTCGATTTCAAAGTTTAGGGTTATATGTGTTCAAATAAAATATCATTTGCTAAGGCACTTAGGCCATACCAGAGAAGGTATAGATCATGTCTCTTTTCAAGTCGATCATCTGGGAGATGCTGTCATATGTTTTCTCCCTGCTGTGGGTCACAACGAAGGCATTGCCTTCTTTGGATATCCTCCTCTCAACTTGAGCCCCGCCATGTCTGGACCATCCCTTCAAATTGTGGTTGAACTCACTGTTAACCAAAACTCCCCCACCATATTGAGGCTTGAGAGGCTCAGCCAAGCACTGAAGATCAAAAACATGACAACAATGTTTAATTTAAAAACAATGTACCTCTAAATACATGGTAATAAGCATATGATTGAGAAAGTGATGCAATTTGGTTCACATGAAAGTAGATCCATATGAAAGAATAGAAAACCTCAGACCATGTCACCTTATCAGAGCGCAAACGATCGAAAGGGATAACTAAAAATTTCCGTCATTGAAGAGATTATAAGAATCAAGAACGTAGATTTCATTCCTTTTTTGGAGATTAAATCACGCCTCATTATTATGAATTGGTCCTATCCCAAAATGGAGCCCGTTAATCAAGAAACATTAGTACTATATTTTCATATGGGACATCATAGTAGTGTATTAGTTTCAAATTAAATTATGGCCTCATCATAATGCGCCTTATTAGAGCTATTTGGGTAGCATGCTAGAGGAAAAAAATCAGTGTTAGCGGCATGAATTGTATACTATATTTGACTCTCACTAGAATGAAAATGATGGTACCAAATCCATGTAAAGGAAGATAAATCTTCAACATCATCATCTTCATCAAACTTCTTTCTAATTATGTGGATTGGCTTCATGAAATGATGGTGTCACAAAAAAATATCAGGAGTAAAAAGATGATCTTCCAGTAAAAAGCTGGTAACAACAAAAACCAGTCTTCATCATACGCCTTTAATTTCCAGTTACATGAGATGATGGTTAAATTCTGGAATACCTTAATATATATTGTCTCGAATTAAGTAGATTTGCGTCAATTTCAATCAGGGACTTTAGTGAACACCAAGAAAA
The DNA here is from genome assembly GCA_039654745.1 of Houttuynia cordata. Lineage (NCBI taxonomy): Eukaryota > Viridiplantae > Streptophyta > Magnoliopsida > Piperales > Saururaceae > Houttuynia > Houttuynia cordata. The sequence continues at coordinate 3,623,765 of CM077512.1, forward strand.
TAGTAAAAGATGGTTCTTTTGTGATTTTTATATGAGAACTCAGGCATGCACGTCTGTCTTGGCTATCCAAACCCATCATCTATGATCAATATCCGTGATAGAAAAACGAATATCAAATAACTAGATAATCTGTGTATCTGAATACAAGATTATAATGTTCTTTAGGCTCAACAGTTCAACAAGCTTTAGTATGGGAGAGATGGACTACATTGTAGCACAAGAGATCTAAATAAAATGCAAGGAGAAGCTTGCCTCTATTGTTGCAGAGTAGTCATAGGGCACAGCCTGGACTGCAAGTCCTGCAACAAAGAGATCACATGAACAATGATAAATAAACATTACATACATATATACTTAATTGCATTAACCTTGGCAGATTCCGAATGTTATTATTTTTACAACCTTGCAGGCATCCTATAACCATGAAAGGAGCCAATCTTTAAATTATGTTCAAGACAAAAATGTCAAAGATATGAGACTAACCAGCATAGAGAACAGACAAGAAGAGCCTGAATGGAAAACGAAGTTCTTTTAATATTTTCCTCATTTTTGAATCCAATAGTAGGAGCACAGACAAACATGTTCATTGCTTCATTATATAGGCGAATGATTGGGAAAACTGAGTTGTCTAAAGAGAGACTATCTAATGGACATTAACTCCAGAATCATGCATGTGTGGAAACTTAGCATTTTGCTAAATAGTAGTGTGATAGACTTGCTACTCTTTCTTCTTTTAATTTTGATACGAAATCAGACAAGATAGAAAGATTTGATATGGAAAATCATTGCCTGTTTTCTTTTTTTATTTCTTTTAGTTGTCATTTTTTCCTTTTCATTCCTTTTGCTTAGCGTGAAAAAAAATGGTAATCCCGTTGTTGAAGCAACATGTAGTCTCTTTCACATGAGTAACAAGACCAGGCGGGGTCTGCTTCATGTTAAATTATAAATAAGAATCGAGATTAGTTCTCTCAACTATAAATAAGAATCAAGGTTAAATCTAAAAAAATATGTAACGTATATTTTGGATGATGAGTTTTTAAAATTTTAGTAAGTATTGTTGTCAACAGTTGACTTCTGTGGTCCGTAATCTTTGAAGGGCGTATGTGTTTCATGTCAAATATCTACTTTGAATGTGCGCATGGACGAATGGATTAGGAAGAATGATTCCCTTAATCCGAGGTTTATCTTAAATCAAAGAGACTCTTTCAGAGAGATTAGAGAGAATTAACATTGCCTTTCATGGGGGTGTCTTGAGTCCTTAGGACCTGACTAGAAGGTGCAAGGCAACCGTGCTCTTGGAGCAACGTATCCGGCCTCCAATACCATTGAACACGTACAAGGCCCACCCACAATAAGCAGCGGTAAATCTAAATCCAAGTGGGTGGTTAACAACACGGGGGTTCAAACTCAGACCTCCACTCCAGGCAACATGGACATCACACCGGGACAGATGTTTAGGTCATTTTGAAAGAACTCATCACACCGGGACAGATGTTTAGGTCATTTTGAAAGAACTCATGTTGATTATTTTGCCATGAATATGAAGAGTACTTGAACCCTTTTAACTACCGATATTTTTTTACAAATATCTTTGATATATTTTCAATATTTTGTCTCTTAAGCCGACTGATACGATACCAAAATTCGATACAGAATTCCTTGCTTCCAAGTGATCCCCCTTGCCAAACAAACAATTAAATTGTTGCAAATTCTATTTATAATTAATCCTCGATCAAGGATTATCGTTTAACTCAAGGGAGAATAGGAGAATAGGTACATCTAGTGAGTAGTTCACCACCTCTTGACACAACCAATGAGAGTCCAGGACTGTGGATCTACAGTGGACATCGACTAACCGGCGAGCAGTGGTTGAGCTACTCAACCAAAGCTAACTCATCCCAGCAGAAACTTTTGTCTCTTGTTTTTTGGGACTTGTCTAGTCCCTCCCAATCCCATGTCAATGCCAGCGAGACTCCGGTCGCCGGAGCTGGAGCCGGCGATCTGGCGCCACCTTCCCGGCCACCTCCTCGACCTCATCCTCGCCCGCCTGCCCCTCAAGGCCCTCCTCAACCTCCGCTCCACCTGCAAGCACTTCAACTCCCTCTTCTTCTCCCCCAACTTCCTCTCCCTCACCACGCCCCCCGCCTCCTCCGTCCTCCCCTCCTTCCTCCTCCTCTCCCACCCCCAGTTCCCCTCCGGTACCTTCTCCCTCTACAACCCCGCCCTCCACTCATGGAGTCTCCTCTCCGCCACCCGCTCCCCCGCCGCCCTCCTCGCCTCCTCCTCCGGCCTCCTCTGCTTCTTCTCCTCCTCTGCCGCCTCCTTCTTCATTGCCAATCTGCTCACCCGATCCTCGCGCGCCATCCGTGCTCCTGCCAACCTCAATTTCGCCTCGGCGGGGCTGGTTCCGTCCAATTCTGGTGATTACAATTTATGTTTGATCTCTGATAGGTTGCCGGGCTGCTCTGTTTTCGTCTACAGTTCAAGATCGAAGCTTTGGAGCGAATTCGATGCGCCGGAGCCGTTTCACCGATACGATTCGCAACAGGAAGCCGTTTTCTCAAATGGGTCGCTCCATTTCACGACCAAGGAGCCCTTCTCGGTGGAAAGATTTGATCTTGACTCCGGAGAATGGAAGAGTCCGATCACCGCTCTCCTGCCACCGGAGCTCACGTTCATCCGGCTGGTGAGCAGCCGAGACGGGAAGAAGCTGTACCTGATCGGCGGCGTGGGGAGGGACGGGATTTCGAGGAATTTGAAAGTGTGGGAGCTGGAAGAAGGCGGGAGCGGGTGGGCGGCGGTGGAGACGCTGCCGGAGCTGATGAGCCGGAAGTTCTTCGCCGTCTGCTATCATAACTATGAGCATCTGTATAGCTTCTGGCATGAAGGGTTGATCTGCATCTGCTGCTATACATGGCCGGAGGTGCTGGTGTACAAGGTGGCGAGGAGGACTTGGACGTGGCTGGAGCGATGCCGGTTGTTGCCGGAGAAGTGGAGCTGCGGATTCCGTTGGTTCTCCTTCCTTCCTAATCTCCATGCATTAGTGTAAAATGCCACTCAAGAACACATACTTTGTTTCTTGATAATGAGGGGTGTACAAGTTTTTTTTAGATTTAGGTTTTTCATTTGAATTTGAGAGTGAATTTTGTGGAACAGTTCATTCTATTGATTTGATTTGATTTAATTCTTCATGTGTTTTGTGAGCTGGTGGATTTGTTTTTTTCATTTTTTTTCTTCTTATTGCAGGAATATGGATTGGGAAGTGAGATTATTGATTCTCAATGTTTGGCTCGTATTCTTTTATGGTTCAAGTAAATGAAATTTTGTTAATGGATGAGCTGGGTATAGATTCTAATTTCAAGTAGAAATAGAGGAATGAACATGTTTTTTTTTGCTAAACATGAACAAGAATTAACGATGACTAAGCTTTGGAGAACCATTAGAATGCGGCACAGCTTCTTCCAAATAGGGGTTTAACTTTTAAGGGAGGATTATGGTTTTTTTCTTCCATAAAGCATGAGCATTTCTCACATAAAACTAATTATTGATTAATGGTAGCTTGAAAGCTCAATCTCGCTCCTAGTTGAGCTTCCATTGCGCCAAGGTCAATTAATTTGAGCTAATGCTTCACTGCAATAAATTCTTTTAAATTTTCACTCACCAATTGTTGAATGCTTATATGGTGTTGCATTAGCTATTTGTTTAATGGGAAAAGTTTATATGAGATCGCTCTCATATTGCTTATATGAGGCCACTTTGAATCGTAGCCGTTGGATCTTGATCTGACGGTTACAAATATCCATAATGATCTCACCCACTCTTTGATGTGACACACTCACCTACCCACTGATTTGATATCCACCATCCGATCAGAATCTAACGGTAATAAAGATTGGCCTCATGCTCCTTACATGAGAACGATCTCACGTAAACTCATCTCTTGTTTAATTCTTATTACTCCTTCCTACCGATATTAATTATCTAGATTTGAAAAAAAACTTGTCCCACATAAGTTATCCTATCTCAATATCTCATCTTATCCTTAGACTCCATGTTTAGTGGATGGAGTAAAAGGGTTAGTGGAGAGAATGAAAAGGTCAATACATTGGCTTCTTTATAAATCCCAGATTTTCAAATGTGGTAACTACTATCGAACGAAAGGAGTACGTACAAGGACAAATCTAATCACATTTAAAAATATGTAGAGAGTACTATGATAATCAAAATTGAAGTCAATCCCAGCTTAGCCAAACTCTGACTCAATTAATTGCGTTCAAATTTCATGCTGCCAGTAAAATACACTGAAGACAACTCTCAAAGGGGTCTCGAGTCTCTATCCAAATCTGACCTGCCAACAAAATTCCATTTCATGCCCAATATTTCAACTCATTATTCTACTGACTTTAGTTTTCTTGTGATATATGAAGTTTTAGGTGAATTGCCGGCTTGGCAATCCCAGTCTCTGACACAAGACACACATGATCAAAATGAAGGTCTGACTAGTGATGGTGATTGGCTGATTGCCATTGGTGGCACATAAAAGATCTTCTTGAGGAAGAAGTCTTCGACAAAATGACAACAGAGGATGTTATCCAGCCAAGAAAATGGAAGGTGAAAACCGTACAACAAATCTTTACAATAAAACCATACAACCATGGGATGGCAAGTCTTTCTTCGACAGGGAAAGTGGTCCTCGCATGGCCCACTTAAATTCAACAAAAAACCGCCACTGGACGGTTGGATGGCTTTGTCGTACAGAATCGTTGTACCATTACCATTGTCCTTCCAACTAAGTAAAATAGGACGTGACAGAGGAAGGCACAAAAAGAGGACTATATGTACATGCCACAACATTTAGCTAGCTGCACCCTAGATGCTTTCCAGGTCCCAGCACATCACATCTGCGAAGTCTACACAAAGAGAGGGACCATCTGCTGTATCTTCTTTACAGCAGTCGGATATCCAAACGGCCAGGGGGGAGGTGAAGGAGGAGGAGGAGGTGAAGGACGGGGAGGAAGCCAAGGAGGAGGAGGAGGCCAAGGAGGCGGTGAAGGAGGAGGTGAAGGAAGAGGCGGAGGCGAAGGAGGAGGAGGAGGTGAAGGACGACGAGGAGGCGAATGATGCCACAGGTTTAACCTCATCCCAGCCTGTTGACGTCGATCTCCTCCAGACCCCTAAAAAGGCTAAGGCTACAATTGCACTCCCAGAAAACTATGCCGGTTTAGAGTTCTGCTTTGACATGGGGGTTTTATTAGAGCGGGATAGAGTGGCAATAGATGGATGGATCGCCAATCCCAGGAAGGCTTATCCAATCCCAACGCTATGTGATGACAACTATGTATCCCTCCTGCAAACCACCGAAATAAACACCAATGTAAGTATATATTATGTTCTCGTATGCCTCATATGTTTTCCTCTTTTCCTCATATATTTTCCTCTTTTCCTTCTTCAAATACACAACTTTACGTAAAGTTGTGTATTCGAAGACACGACTTTACGCATAGTCATGTCTTCGGGAGACACGACTATTATTAAAGTCGTATATTGCATTACTTCGACTGTTTTGACTCCTGTAGCTACTTTCTATAGGTTATAAATGAGTTTTTGAGTCTCTTGCGGCAGCGCAATGAGAGAGAGCGGATGAAGTATCTGTGATGGTTTTTTTAATGCCACGCATTCAAAGAGATATTCGACAGCATAAGTGTTCCCTGCATCAGTAGCGATAAGTTTACGTTCCCAGCATCATTTTCTGACTCTCTTTCGGCTTTGCAAGAACACAAAGAAGGAGGCAATAATGCGAAATTGATAAAAAAGCTCACGCGGATGCTCGACGACTTGAACAGGAACATGTTCTACGTCTTTTTCCCAATCCGCACTGGCTCTCATTTCTGCCTCGTCTTTGTACACTCCCCGCACTGTGTATGGCGCTTCTACAACCCGTTGTCTGGCAGATCCCAGTTGTACACACATCACCGGAAAGCAGCTGACAAATTCACGCAGTTCATGAACGTTGTGATGGCACAAAGCTGTTATGGATGGGTTTGCTCGGTTGGAAGATGACTCAGATCGCCAAAGCGCCCTGGCAAGAGAACTCAAAAGATTGTGGCATCTTCATCATGATGTACGTCGCGCATTTGGCGTCCAATGTCAACCCACCCGAGTTTGATCAGTCCAAAATTACATGTTTGCGGAGCCCAGTCATTGCTGCAACTATGATTCGCGAGGTTATTGACAGCGAGTTTGACGACGATTCAACTAGAGACAAAAAATAGCAAGTCACAGTAGCGGGTTTTTTGCGGATGTCGGATGAAGACTAAATTTCTTTGTACATATTTTTTGCGTGTATTGAATTCTACCTACCATTCTTTTATTGTACAAAGATTCTTTGATGTACATACAGTAGGCTTTCAATAAATTTGAATACATTTTTTTCATGCAACACGACTTCAACAGACGACTACGTATACAGGCGTCTATCATGCAACATGACTTTATATATAGTCGCGTACTCAATGACACGACTACATATATAGTCGTGTTGCATAAGACACGACTATATATACAGTCGAATATTATAGTACACGACTGTATATATAGTCGTGTCTTCTTTTTATATTTACCTGTCATCGAAAACATGACTATAATTGAGATTCACTACTATAATGGAGATACACGTATGATGAACGAAAGATTTTTTTTTGCATTTCTAATATATTTTCTGTACAGGCTTACATTGCGGGATAAGGTAATATTTATTATACAAAAACTTCACAACAATCTAAGTGAAGAATGGTGGGGGCTTAGGTAAGCCGGAGCGGCATCTCTGCGTTGACTCGTTACTAGTAAGATTGCCTTGTTGCGGGAGTCGTTGATTTCTGCGCTTCCTTGGTTCTTTTGCAACAGTTGGGTTAGAACACCTTTTACGGTTGTGACTAACTTGTCGACAATTGCCACATTTCAACCTTGACCTTTCTGGCGGGTCGGGCTGTGACTCTCTTCTCTTTGTCTGTCGCCTCCCCTTCTTTGGAGCTTCAAGCCTGGGCGGTTTGCATTTGAATAAAACCTTGTAATCCCCCCACTAACTCCTGTCTAAAGTAGGGAAAACTACTTCTTCGTACGTGGTGCGGTACAGGCTTGCGTAGTACCACTTCTCACAGTATTCTACCGGGTCGAAGCTCCTCTCATCGATGCATGCAATGGCGTGCTTGCACGGAAGTTCCATGCTCTGGAAGAAGCCACATGTGTAGGTTCTCTTCGTCAGGTCAACAACATCCTCAGAAAAAAAATATCACAACAGCACACAAGGAGAGTATCAGTAGTCGTGTCTTTGCCAACACGACTGTATGAATAGTCGTGTTGTGCAATACTTGATTATTTGAATAGTCATGTCGTCGAGAGACACGACTATGGATATAGTCATGTCTCTCCCTGACACGACTATTCCGGGAGGACGGTTTTAACGTTATAAAAATTCATACCACATAGTATAAAGAAGTCACTTCAAACTGCTGTAATTATAGCGGTTGCACTCTAACTGTTCTAGCACTCTTGTTCCTCAATTTGTTGATATGATTCTGTGCATACTTTGTTAACGGTGTCGTTAGCCCTTCTGCTTCCATGCTGCGTCTCTCGAAATGGGAGGCTGTGGTCGCACGGATTTGCTCGATCAAACGAGTTATTGGCCAAAACCTAGCCTTCCAAAGCATATTATTTACACTTTCGGATCTGCTTGAAGTGATAGTGCCATATCTTTTACCCGGATATTCCACGTTTGCCCAATTTTGTTTATCTATCTTCTCAACATATTTCCAGGCCTCCTCATTGTGTTCCTTCATCTTCTGCATAATTTCATCGAAGTTCGTTCTCCTGAAGCATTTTGCAGCTCGGAATAGCAGGTCCTTCAGGTACTTATCCTTCCAATGATGAAGCATATTAGCGGTCGTATGCCTCAGGAAAAACCCATGGTGAGCCTCGAGAAATACATCAGAAACCGCTCTCAGAAGTCCCTTCTATCTATCCGAGACAATTGTATCCAAAGAGGCCGGGGGGTCCGTAAACAAGGTAGCTTTCAGTAGGCCTAGGAACCACTTCCTGCAAGTCAGAAATCAGAGTGAAAGCGTATTAAAGAAAGAAGACATCGGTTGTAGACAGTCGTGCATGAAACAACACAACTATATGAGTAGTCGTGTACACGACTACTCATACAATCTTCTTTGCATACGTACCACATATTTATCGTCTCTTTCTCGACAACTGCATATGCAAGACACATTAATTGTTGGTTCCCGTCGAGTGTTGTTGCAACTATTAAAACTCCAGGGTACTTTTCTTTTAGGAACGTTCCATTAACAGTGAGCAACGGATTACCACATCCAAAAGACATGTCTGAAGTCGTATCCGGCATGTTCAATTTCAATTTCAGGTATATCAGATGATCTTTCTATTACCACATGTGTACCTGGATTAGACCGCTCTAATTCCTTCCCGTAATGTGGAAAAATCCGATATGCGTCTTCCGAGTTACCATCGATCAATCGAATTAATTCCTCTTTCGCCCTCCATGCCCTTTTATAGTTGACTTTTATGCCCCAATATTTTTCAATGTACTGTTGCATATTAGCCATTTTTATGGAGTTTGAATCCTTGTGGAGGCCATGACACTTCCGTGCAATCCATAGGTGTGAGGCCAATGGATGATCTTTAGAACATATAGTCGTGTCGCATGTATGTCTTCCTTCCCTCCTTGTCACGGTGACTCTGTCAAGTAGATTCGAAGCCCGTATGTACCACGTGCACCCTCTAATCTTGCACTTTGCAGCAAATGTGTCCTTGTTCTCGACCACAGCTTTGAATATGAATTTCCTCTTGATTGCAAAATCAGTAAGAACCATCTTGAACTGCTTAACGCTTTTGAATCTAGCCCCAAAGGCAAGTTGTGCCTCATAGTCATCTGCTTTCAAACTGCCTGTCAACATCGTCTCCACATAATTTTTTGAAGGACCAGCCTATGGTGAATAGGTACCCCAAACCCAACCACCGTCACCGTCGTCCTCTAAATCTTGCGGCTCATATGCGATAGATTTCCCTTTAGATGTATCTCCTGTCGTGGGAACTTTAGAAGTCGATGCTATTGCTGCATGTTGGAGTTCTATATTGGGCACAGAGTGGTCTCTTCCCGTGGGATCTGCCTGGCGAACATTTAGTAGTGTTAGTGGCTCATCCCACTCATCTGCAGACCACGGTAAATCATCTTCATCGAATAATTCTTCTTCATCTGGGCTGGAAGCTTCATCTTGGTCTTCATCTTCATCTTCATCTTCATCTTCTTCCCCATCTCCCAATCTGCGTGAAAAAAATTATATGAATGGACTTGAGAATGCGGTTGGAAGTAGTCAAGTCGTGTCTTATGCAACACGACTTCATATATGTATATAGTTGTGTTGCATAAGACACGACAAAATTTTTAGTCGTGTACTATTATAGTCGACTATAATAGTACACGACTTGCTTGTATCCGCGCCTTAGAAGTCTCACCTCGCAGCTTCAAATGAATAATCTTCATCTCTTCCTCCTTCAACTACTGATGCAGGTGTCTTATTACCGGGGCTAGACGGCCTCTTCGGTGGTGTCTTACTGGCTGGCCTTACTTCTGCCTCTGGTATCCTCTCCTCCTTATTTGCACTGGAATTCATTTCCTTATTGAGAGTGAAAGTCTCCATGTTATTGCTAGTAAAAGTCCACTCCAAGTACAGGTGGAGTAGTCTATTTGTGCCTTGGTTGTTCTTGTGAAGGATAAACATTGTCTCCAGGTCTTTATCGTCTTCAAGGATGTATGGGGATTCAGAATCAACACGATATGACACAGATAATGTACCAGCTGTAGACTTCAGCGGTAATCTTTCTTCCACTTGCTGCAATAGTTCTAGGTACTTTACTCGTGTATCTAGAGGCATGAACTTCCGTTTCCCGCCCACGTACGCATCAGAATTTGTAAAAACTCCATCGTAGTGTAAGCACACAGGTATCTTATCCATCAGTACCTGCCATTAAAATACCGAAATAAGTCAACAAACCGGAAGACACGATATATTGAAAACTGTATATAAGTGAAAAATATCGTCTATGAGTCGTGTTGCATACAACACAACTATTGTTAGAATCGTGTTGTCGAAGACACGATATTGTAAATTGTTGAAAACTTGGCAAGTTTTCAACTTTCATCTCTGGAACTAACTTTCATTATAAAAATCGTACTATTTGAACTTGACGTACCATTTTTTCATGTGTGATGCCTCCGTTGAAGTTGTTTTTGCATACCCGGTTTTTCCCGCTTATTATCTCGCTTTTTGGTGCGAAGATGACCTCTCCCTAGTCCGACGGCGCCGGTGCCGACGATGATATGGCCAGAGATGCCGGACGAAACTTCTCTGACACGCTCTACCGTCTTCTCCGCCTAAAGGCTCCTCAGATTCTGGGTAATATGGAAAAACGCAGAGTGTGGCCGCTTATACCTCTTCCTGGGGGTATTTTGGGTACTTTCTGGGTCATATGGAAGAAAAAAAATAATTTCGGGTTAGGCGCCAAAACCATAGTTGGCGCCAAGTAATGTGGAAAGAACTCCCATCTATACATCTTTTCGAGCTTTATGGTATACATAAATCCTCTAAATTATAAATAAAGCTACGTGGAATTTTATGATGGTTAGAGGGATTTTGTAGGATTTTTGGATATAATACAATAAAATTTGTAGAAAAGCAAGATGTGCTAAGAACGAGCTGAGAAATTTTGCAGTAAAATAGTATTTTTTTTTCACACTACTCAGACACACAAATACTTTCGAAAGGTACTAAGAACGATGATGGAGATTGCTAGGAGATGATTATAAGAACTATGTGAAGTGGTAATGCTCTGGTTATATATTTAGTCGAATGATTTTAAATGCTTTAAGGACTCGAGTTTCGGCTCTAAAATTTAATGATTTTGAATTTATTTCAAGTCTTCCGCGCATATGTTTTCTCTAATGATTTACACGCAAACGTGTTGAAAAATTCTAGGTGTTACATTGGAGGCGTGGACTTCATGATAAGATGCACTCGTGATATGTCTTCTTATTTTTATTATTTAAAGCTAAATACTTGTTGTTTCTTGTTTAGTTCTTTTCACGAACATGGAATTCAATTATAGGTTGTGGTAGATAGCTTAATTTATTGTGACGAGAAAAATATGTGATCTATAAATCACTCAGCTTGTGGATTATGGTCAAACTTTTCTTTTAAGTGCACTTATCTAAAACTAGTTTTTGTTTCATGTCAATAAAAATGACTTTTCATAATTGCAAATTTAGATTCAAGATTTTCAGACTAAATTTTAGAAATTTAGATAAACAGAGTTTCAAATTCTTCAATACACTTTTCAGATTCAAGCAAAACAAACGAACCCTTAGTTGGGGATGGTTGAGTCTCCTGATCGTGGGACAGGATCCAAGGATCAGAATCCCATTGGCGTATAGAAGGGTACACAATGATCACCTATAATAAAAAACATAATGTCGTATCTATAGTTCAACATTTTATCCACTTAGAAGCACTATAGGCCAAACTTTTGGTTGCCCTAGCCATCAAACTACCACCACTTGCAAAAAGTAAATTCAAAGGAACATATACATCAATAAAACATTGCATGCAAAAGGAAGGGATATGGGGAACAAGTGAAAGCTGTAAATTATACTATTCAGTGGTGTTAGAAAATTGTCGCATCTCATCAGGCAATTCAAAATAAGGTTAAAAGAAATTGAAAATAAGGTTAAAAGGAATTGAAAATAAGGTAGTAGATGCAAGTTGCAATCCATCCTTGGGAATGTAGTAGGTGCAAGTTGAATAGTCAAACTACTAGATTAGAAATTCACAAGTAAGAATGACCATTCGCACACATGCACGCCTAGCTCTCCAAGAATGACATGTTTTAAAACATGAACAAGCCATTCAAACTGGAAATGTGTATGGTCCAGTTGAACGGAGCTCCATCCATAGTTGAACAAATTTGCTTATGATGCACAACTCTTGCCGAGTCATGTTAAACCCCCGACGGCTATTCGAAAAGCACGGGTTTTGTCTTTTTCCATTCTTGACTATTCCATACTTCCAATTCTACAAATTCTACAAGACACTTAGATAATGGTGCATTTTAAGTTCCCACCGTAAAATTCGAATTATATGAAAGTCAAACTTTTTGAGTTAATATTGTTGTTCTTGGTTTCATTTTTGGGTTTGTTCTCGTTTCGCTTTCTGGAGTCAATTAAAGAAAGGGTTTGTTTTTGTTGTATTTCATGGATGCTTCTTCTGAGCCAATACACGCATTGCTTGCCTAGCAAAAAAATATATATACGTAAATTCAAATCAAACCTTATAAAAGACCTCCAAGCTCAATTGTTTTTTCTTTGGCGTATTTAATTTGTTAAATTCTTTATATTTTGAAATGCTTCTGGTAATAAATTTCAAAAGCACATGCTTTATTTTTTATTTCCTTCTCTTCTGTTGAAGGTTACATTACATGCCGGTTAACTATCCCATTGTTAGCTTCCTTAAAAAGGAATTTCATACATGAAACATAACATAAAGAGGCTTATCTTGGCCATTATCTCTCTCTACCTTCAAGCTGTGAGTAAGGGAAGAATTTGTCAATGGGTGGGTGATGGTAACTTCATAATCTCCATGAGCTAGTTCCCCTTCTAACATTCCATTGCCATCTGCAATCCCCAACATTTGTTGCCTTTTCCATGTGTTTAGCAGCTTGTCCACCACATTGCCAGTAGCAAGATTGTTGAAGTTGTTGTCTGTCAAACACATTGCATAGCAACCCTGTGGCTTCCATGCAGCCCATATAACAATTCCTTCCACTGAAGGATGGGAGTGGCCTTCATTCAAAACCTGCTCCAAAAATTGTGCCTGTGGAAAAACACAAAAAGTCAAAATCACAAGGTCCATAAAGTTGCTAGGTATGTATGATTCAAAGATCCTAAAAGTTTGAGCATCCACTCTTGGCCATCCAATGAGGATGTATTCCTAGGCAACCACAAGGATTAATTAGGAAAATAAAACAAAATCTTCAAACTGCGACATGGCAGATTTCCATGTGGAACCAAAACCTGCTACTCACAATTGGAGGGTTTTGGTGGACAAATTTGTTCGACGCATTAAAAGGAAAATAATAATGTTACACCGAATATGTACACAAACCCTAGACCCTTGAGGTGGACGGTTTTTGTTGGTCAATGAAAAGTGGTTTTGTGAGGCCCACTTTCACTGTCCAACAAGAACACGACTATGGGTTTGGTGTACAGATTCGGTGTACAATTATCACCTGCCATTTTAAACACATTGGTGTATATTGCATGTGCAGATGTGCCCTAGGAAATAAGAGGAGGATTTTGGTTTTCTAAGCTTATTTACTACAAATAAAAGGACACTAGCTGATGTAAGATGGAAGATGTATGGACTAGAGACCTGATTGGGGTTGCTTGAAACGTCCACTTCTGTGAGCCAAATGGGCACACCGGTTGCAGCCATGGCGTCAATGGCACTCCTCATGTAAGCAATATTGGGCGTGTGGAAGTGCCCCTCCAGCCCAATCCCTGTCAACCCTAGGGACTTGACCTCATTCAGCTTCCTAATGTAGTTGGCCGGAGTGGCCTGAGGATCTGAACTATCTTCCATTGTGTTATAATCATTCAAGAACATCCTTGTGCTTGGATCAATCTGGTGAGCCTGCTGGTAGAAGTTCGTCGATGCATCTGCTCCTAGCTTCCCTTCCAAGAAGTTGAAGTGGATATTTTCGTTGACAACATCCCATCCGATGACCTGACCCTTGTACCTAGACATGACGGACTGCACCCTATGTGTTGCAGCTGCCCTAAGTTGGTCAGGGGAGAGGGATGGGACCCACCCAGGCTGGTACCTAGGGTCATCCCAGAGCACATTGTGGCCTCTCACTTGGAGGCCATGCTGCTTGGCAAAGGCCATCATGGCATCTGCTGTGGAGTAGTCCTCCCTCCCTTGGCTTCCCTCTGTGCTGTACCACTTCATCTCGTCCTCAAAGGTGGTGACAGAAAATCTGGGCAGGAACCAGTTCTGGTAGGCTTGATTGTTGAGGATGTTCTTGTTGATGGCGCACCCAAATGGGAAAGATGGCTTCACCAACTTGAGGGAGAAGGTTGCATTGGGGATGACGTTGCCTTGGGCATCTTTTGCATGGATTTTGACTTGCCTTCTCCTATTCTGCATGGATGGAGACATGGAATCATCTATGGTGAATGGTTCCAACAAATAAATGGAATATAAAGTGTAAATGGACATGTGATGTAAAAACTAGGATAGGAAAATAAGAACCAATGTGCCCTAAAATGCGACTGGAACGGTTCTACCACATGTCTTGTGCATAGATCCATTTAGTTTCAGACACATAGGATAATGGTAGAATGTCATATTACTCAGATCTTGACATCTAGCATAAACTAAAATATGTTAAATATCCAATGGGCCTATCTACCACGTGTTACGTGGAACCGTTGAACGGGATAATTGCTCCTAAAATGCATGCTCATTACGTGTCTGCAGAGATAGAAGCCATCAGATCATGTAGGCCCATTTAACCTTAGGGCATCCACCTCTGAGTACGCAGCACGTAGTATAAGGGCACGTTGTTTAATTAGTACTACTCATAAACTAGTACCCTTCTGGTGCTTTCTTCTTGGTGGGATGTCCACTCTTGCTGGGTGAATGGCTGGAGAGAAACACTGTCCACCCATATCTCCACTGTTGTGTTCTTACTCTGCATGGAATCAGGCAACTTTAGTTGTGATATATGAACCACATAAATCATGAGACATTATGATGTTAGGGTTATTCATGTTGATGCATGCTGATTTGGTAGATGGATAGAGAAGATTTAAGTACCTCAAAGTATAGTTTGGCAGGGCCAGAGACATGAGGAGAAAGCCCACCCTTCATCATGGACCAGCAGCCAGATTGTGCAACAACTTTTGCTGCATGGGTACAAGTACCATTGCCGGTTTTGAAAACAGCAGTGATTGGGGAGCTTCCATCGCTAATCTGCACCCAAGCTGAAAAATGGAAACAACATATGGTCACTAATGGCGTATAAGAGAGCTTAATGCTAAATTACTCCACTATATCCTACTTTTGATCCTATTACAGTACTCCTAGCTAGTGTATGAGATTGCTCTCACCGCAGTCAAGTTCCAGTTTGGGTGAGCTTCTAAATCTTGAGACTCTCTCGGAATAGAGTCACCACAATAGTGTTTATGGAGTCAAAATGGAGTCGTTTACATTTAAATTTTATATATACATGTAATTTATATATGTGCAAACACAAAATATTATTTAAATATGTGCATTTATAAGAGGATTAAATATGATCATATCCTGTGATTAAAAACATGATATATATCCACAGTACTCAAGGGACCTAGAATCAAAATGGACTTTAAGAATTATGTTCACCGCCAGTCACATTGAATTCACACATCAATTCATGACATTATGATATGTTCAACGTTTCGATTTCAAAGTTTAGGGGTATATGTGTTCAAATAAAATATCATTTGCTAAGGCACTTAGGCCATACCAGAGAAGGTATAGATCATGTCTCTTTTCAAGTCGATCATCTGGGAGATGCTGTCATATGTTTTCTCCCTGCTGTGGGTCACAACGAAGGCATTGCCTTCTTTGGATATCCTCCTCTCAACTTGAGCCCCGCCATGTCTGGACCATCCCTTCAAATTGTGGTTGAACTCACTGTTAACCAAAACTCCCCCACCATATTGAGGCTTGAGAGGCTCAGCCAAGCACTGAAGATCAAAAACATGACAACAATGTTTAATTTAAAAACAATGTACCTCTAAATACATGGTAATAAGCATATGATTGAGAAAGTGATGCAATTTGGTTCACATGAAAATAGATCCATATGAAAGAATAGAAAACCTCAGACCATGTCACCTTATCAGAACGCAAACGATCGAAAGGGATAACTAAAAATTTCCGTCATTGAAGAGATTATAAGAATCAAGAACGTAGATTTCATTCCTTTTTTGGAGATTAAATCACGCCTCATTATTATGAATTGGTCCTATCCCAAAATGGAGCCCGTTAATCAAGAAACATTAGTACTATATTTTCATATGGGACATCATAGTAGTGTATTAGTTTCAAATTAAATTATGGCCTCATCATAATGCGCCTTATTAGAGCTATTTGGGTAGCATGCTAGAGGAAAAAAATCTGTGTTAGCGGCATGAATTGTATACTATATTTGACTCTCACTAGAATGAAAATGATGGTACCAAATCCATGTAAAGGAAGATAAATCTTCAACATCATCATCTTCATCAAACTTCTTTCTAATTATGTGGATTGGCTTCATGAAATGATGGTGTCACAAAAAAATATCAGGAGTAAAAAGATGATCTTCCAGTAAAAAGCTGGTAACAACAAAAACCAGTCTTCATCATACGCCTTTAATTTCCAGTTACATGAGATGATGGTTAAAATCAGGAATACCTTAATATATATTGTCTCGAATTAAGTAGATTTGCGTCAATTTCAATCAGGGACTTTAGTGAACACCAAGAAAATAGTAAAAGATGGCTCTTTTGTGATTTTTATATGAGAACTCAGGCATGCACGTCTGTCTTGGCTATCCAAACCCATCATCTATGATCAATATCCTTGATAGAAAAACGAATATCAAATAACTAGATAATCTGTGTATCTGAATACAAGATTATAATGTTCTTTAGGCTCAACAGTTCAACAAGCTTTAGTATGGGAGAGATGGACTACATTGTAGCACAAGAGATCTAAATAAAATGCAAGGAGAAGCTTGCCTCTATTGTTGCAGAGTAGTCATAGGGCACAGCCTGGACTGCAAGTCCTGCAACAAAGAGATCACATGAACAATGATAAATAAACATTACATACATATATACTTAATTGCATTAACCTTGGCAGATTCCGAATGTTATTATTTTTACAACCTTGCAGGCATCCTATAACCATGAAAGGAGCCAATCTTTAAATTATGTTCAAGACAAAAATGTCAAAGATATGAGACTAACCAGCATAGAGAACAGACAAGAAGAGCCTGAATGGAAAACGAAGTTCTTTTAATATTTTCCTCATTTTTGAATCCAATAGTAGGAGCACAGACAAACATGTTCATTGCTTCATTATATAGGCGAATGATTGGGAAAACTGAGTTGTCTAAAGAGAGACTATCTAATGGACATTAACTCCAGAATCATGCATGTGTGGAAACTTAGCATTTTGCTAAATAGTAGTGTGATAGACTTGCTACTCTTTCTTCTTTTAATTTTGATACGAAATCAGACAAGATAGAAAGATTTGATATGGAAAATCATTGCCTGTTTTCTTTTTTTATTTCTTTTAGTTGTCATTTTTTCCTTTTCATTCCTTTTGCTTAGCGTGAAAAAAAATGGTAATCCCGTTGTTGAAGCAACATGTAGTCTCTTTCACATGAGTAACAAGACCAGGCCGGGTCTGCTTCATGTTAAATTATAAATAAGAATCGAGATTAGTTCTCTCAACTATAAATAAGAATCAAGGTTAAATCTAAAAAAATATGTAACGTATATTTTGGATGATGAGTTTTTAAAATTTTAGTAAGTATTGTTGTCAACAGTTGACTTCTGTGGTCCGTAATCTTTGAAGGGCGTATGTGTTTCATGTCAAATATCTACTTTGAATGTGCGCATGGACGAATGGATTAGGAAGAATGATTCCCTTAATCCGAGGTTCATCTTAAATCAAAGAGACTCTTTCAGAGAGATTAGAGAGAATTAACATTGCCTTTCATGGGGGTGTCTTGAGTCCTTAGGACCTGACTAGAAGGTGCAAGGCAACCGTGCTCTTGGAGCAACGTATCCGGCCTCCAATACCATTGAACACGTACAAGGCCCACCCACAATAAGCAGCGGTAAATCTAAATCCAAGTGGGTGGTTAACAACACGGGGGTTCAAACTCAGACCTCCACTCCAGGCAACATGGACATCACACCGGGACAGATGTTTAGGTCATTTTGAAAGAACTCATCACACCGGGACAGATGTTTAGGTCATTTTGAAAGAACTCGTGTTGATTATTTTGCCATGAATATGAAGAGCACTTGAACCCTTCAATTTGTCGAGGCCAAGGTTTTAAAAACTGGACCGGTCATCAATCCGGAATTCTTATGATATCAGCTATCGGGTCAACCCGGGAGAGAGGCTTTTTTTGTATTGATGATATCAGTAATCGGGTCAACCATGGGGAGATGCTTTTTTTTTTGTATTGATGATAGTAGCAATCGAGTCAACCTGGGGGAGAGATTTTTTTTGTATTGATGATATTAGCAATCAAGTCAAATTGGGGGATAGGCTTTTTTTGTATTGATGATATCTACAATCGGGTCAACCCGGGGGAGAGGTTTTTTTGTATTAATGATATCAGCAATCTGGTCAACCCGGGGGAGAGGCTTTTTATTTGTAGTGATGATATCAGCAATCGGGTCAACCCTGGGGAGAGGTTTTATTTTGTATTGATGATATCAGTAAACAAGGGGGGGAGGTTTTTTTTTGTACTGATGATATCATCAATCGGGTCTGATATCATCAATACAAAAAAAGCCTCTCCCCCGGGTTAACCCGATTGCTGATATCATCAATAAAAAAAAAAGCATCTCCCACGGGTTGACCTGATTGTTGATATCATCAATACAAAAAAAAAAAGCCTCTCCCCCGGGTTGACCCGATTGATGATATCATCAATACAAAAAAAAAACCTATCCCCCGGGTTGACCCGATTGTTGATATCATCAATACAAAAAAAGCCTCTCCCCCCGGTTGACCCGATTGCTACTATCATCAGTACAAAAAAAAACCTCTCCCCCAGGTTGACCCGATTGCTACTATCATCAATAAAAAAAAGCATCTACCCCGGGTTGACTTGATTACTGATATCATCAATATAAAAAAAAGCCTCTCTCCCGGGTTGACCCGATTGCTGATATCATAAAAATTCCAAATCGATGACCGGTCCAATTTTTAAAACTTTGGCCTCGACAAACTAAAGGGTTCAAGTGCTCTTCATATTCATGGCAAAGTAATCAACATGAGTTCTTCCAAAACAACCTAAACATATGTCCCGGTGTGATGGCCATGTTGCCTGAAGTGGAGGTCTTGACCCGATTGCCTTGGTGTGAGGGATAGCCGAAGGAAGTGGTGCGGGGTTGGGCAGGGGAGTTGGGGAGAGGGTTGGAGAAAAGAGCTGAGGCGGAGGAGCTGGAGTGAGGGGGAGCTGGAGTGAGGGAGAGCTGGGGCGGGGGAGCTGGCCGTTGGCCGCACAATATCCATACCAGGCAAGCTCGTACCTGGCCTGAAATGCACGCTCCATAGTCCCCCACACAGGGCATACTCTTTGCAGCTCATGGTCAGCGCTCATCGGTCCGCCCGTTTTAGACTATCCTATAAGAGCACAGCTCTTGCAGCCCTGACATTCCTTTTATAGTTATCTCACTCCTTTTCGTATACGTCTCACGGTCTCAGCTCTTGGGTTTAATCAACACATGGCTTCTCACAAGACGTACATACGTGTATAATGGTTTAGATAATTAGATTGTACATTCTAATTTGGGCCCCTACACCTCTCTAAGATGCAGGATCTATATATACAAAAAAAGGCGGGTCTATCAAATTTGAAACAAACCAAATAAATTGCAAACAAATGCAATTTGAATTCCTAATTGAGATGTACCTAAGAAGCAAGAAATTTGATTTTTGTGTAAAGAAATAAACCAAATAAATTGCTATACACATCCACTTCAAATTTCCAGATGGTGCAAATAAAAAGTATAAATTTCACAATTGGTAACATGAAAATGTTACAAGCGAGCCTCCAGGAATGTACGCCTCGCATGGGCAATGATGCCGGCCTGTGCATCATCGGTCACATACAGCGTGCCTGGCCCGAGCGCATGCAACAGTGCACTTGCCACCATTAATATTGACTTTATTGGACAATTGAAACAAGACATGCAAAGAGAGGAGATCACCGAGTTTTTTCCATATTACCTGGCGCAAAATCTCATATTCCCATATTACCAGGTTTTTCCCGTGAAATCTCATATGACCCGGAATCTGGACTTGATGTACCCAAAATGCCCTTTCTTCTATTTTTTCGTGTTAACACTGTGCGAAGAGGCGTGTTGTGTACAACACGCCTCGAGTGTGAAGTTCTCCGGCGATTCCCATCGGCGACGGCACCGGCGACCAGCGAGTTGGAGCGGCGATTCAACCGGCGGAATACACGGACGAGTTCGAGCCTATTCGCGTCCCCCATCTCGATATCGAGCTGCCCCCCTGCTGGATTTCGACGACACGACTGAGGGAGAGTGGACAAAGGCGGCGATTTGAAGCGCATCCGTCGGGATTTCTGATCTTCAACCTTGAGAAGACCCCCGCGGCTCCCTCCGCCTGCATGCAACAGGCGGATTGACCGGATTGAGCTTCGGTGCACGGCGAGGAAGACTGTGAAGGCACCTGCGAGGAAATACAGACATACAGACGATTAAACTACGGTAAGTTACAACTATCCTACCTGATTTTAGTTTCATAAGGTCGGACATTTGAATTTTTAATTTTTACTATGAACTATAAAGTCGTATCTAGAGTAGACACGACTGTGTATTTAGTCGTGTCCGCGACGACACGACTTTTATATTTTCGTGTTGCACCGAGGACACTTTTGTACTGACCACTATACCTCACTCCTTGCAGATGGATAAAAAAAGAGATGAGTCTATGGAGGAAATACCACCGGAAGAGGAGGAGGATCATGATTTTGTCTTCGCACCTCGGCAGCGAAATCAGAGGGGCAGGAAAAGGAAGGCTCCGATGGACCGACCAGTGAAGAGAACATATAATGCGCGACCGGCGCTGAAGACGTGTTGTCAACCGGGGGCGATGAAAAAGTGTGCGGCCCTCCTACAGCGTCACCAAAGATGTGCCCAAGTGATGAACGAGGCTGGTTTCGCTGTCATTTTTGAAGGTGAGGACGTTGTTGTATCTCGGAACCTCCTCGACCATTTGGTCAGGTACTGGGATGAGTCGGCGAAGGTCTTCAATATCAAGGGTAGGACGCTACATTTCACAGAGGAAGATGTTGCCCTTATCAACGGATTGCCCGCAAAGGGCGACAGAGTTGAGGTCCTCCCCTCTTTGACACGCCGACCGGAAGGTCAATTCTTCAGAAAGTACTTCGCCGCGAGGAGAGCAGACATTCCACACATTGAGGAAATGATAGACAAGCTTAGCGCGGGCGAACTGAAGATGGAAGAGGAGGACATTGCGAGGATGATCATCTGCCTCCTCTTCTCCACGGTGTTGTTTCCACACAGCACTAGAGCGGTTCATCCCTCTTTGTACCGTTACATTGACGACCTCCCAAGATTGAGGTCATACAATTGGGCTGGGGCTATACATAAGATGTTGGTTTCTGGTATAACCCATACCAGCCGCCTAGTGGGAGCGAGATCGCAAGGAGAGTGCCTGGGCGGTGGATGCCTAAATGGCGCCGCATATGTCCTTCAGGTATGTAGCATTCATAGTCTTCGATCGGGAAAAAGTCTTATACAATACCACTATATATATAGTCATGTATTATAGAACACGACTATATTTATAGTCGTGTATAATGAAACACGACTAGGTATATAGTCGTGTTTTTTAGGACACGACCATAGTTCAATTCGTGTTGAACTTATAGTCGACTAAGGCAACCGCGCATTGTTATAATGTTTTCAACTGTTTAATTTGCAGATTTGGTTTTTTGAGCACACGACAATCTTCCATCCTGTCATGGGCCCTACCAGCCCACGGGCGAAAAGATGGCCAGGAAGTGGGGCCCTCATTACAGAGGTGAAGAAAGGTGCACAGAAGAAGCACCGCATGGCCGACTATTGGACGGGAGTGTTCCACAATCTTCAAATAGGGGAGGAACTCGTCGACGTAATCAGCCCCATGGCCGGAGAGGCATATCTCCTTGCTTCGTCAACCTCAGGGGCCCATCCTCCACGACGGCAGAGGCCGCAGAGGCCGGAAATGAAGACGACTCCCAACCAACCTGCCTCCACTTCCTCGAGAAAGGCTGCCCAGTCGACTGCAACTGCAATGGGCCGATTGGAGGGTGCCCTTCAGGGCATACAGTCACTAATAGAGATAGCTCTGTCTTCCTATGAGGAGATGGGAAGGAGAGTGGGACCTCTGCGAGAGATTCTCCACTCTATGAAGTCCTCTGCCGCCTCAGCGTCAATGCTGTTAGAAGGTCAGATCTTCGAGCATCCGAAGGAGGAGATGACTGACGAGCCGACGAATGAGCCGAAGAAGCGCCCCGAAATGGAGAGAAAGAAGTCATCGGTGCATCAGATGGAGCCGAAGAAGCGGCCCCAAATGGGGCCACAATCGTCATCAGTGCATCAGATGGACCCAAAGAAGCGGCCCCTTCAAAAGGAGCATAATAAGAACACTCCTATCGGTATGCGGACGAAGGAGCTGGCAAGGAAGTCACATCTGGATTCGACGAAATGGGGTAAAGGTAAGTTGTAGACGATGATTTATTTTTTCGTGCCCCATCATACACGACTACTATATTTGTCGTGTTTCATTGTACACGACTATGTGGTTTATCGTGTTCTATATAACACGACTATGTTTTTTATCGTGCTGCTACTACTGACATGAAGAAGTAAAATGTCATTTCAGCTCCCATCAAACGCGCGGTTGAGGAAGACAAGATGGAACGGGCTGCGAAGAGATCCTCTGCCAAGATGTTTTTGAAGAAGCTCCAACCAGAATTCAAGGAAGATATGGAGCGTGCAGAAGTCGAGTCCCGTCCGACGTACGGCCGGGACATATTCCCCCCTGGTGTAGTGATAAGGAAGCGCTTCAGGACTGTCGGCTCGAAGGAGGAGCAGAGGATTAGAGAAGAGGACCATATACGGAGAATGGCGGAGGAGCAGAAAAGAAGAAATAGGTCCCCTCAGCCGAAAGCCGACTCCGAACAAACCATATCCGATAGAGAGGCGACCTCTATCATCGATGAGGTCATCTCTTCCATACGGCAGTCGGATATCGAAACCGTGAAGGAGGAGGTGAAGGAGGATGTGAAGGGCGGGGACGTCGAAGAGGAGGAGGTGAAGGCGGATGTTCTGGACAAAGAGACGAAGGAGGGGGAGGGGAAGGAGGAGGAGGCGAAGGAGGAGGAGGAGGGGAAGGAAGAGGAGGTGCAAGCAGACGAAGAGGCGATGGAGGAGGAGAAGACGGAGGAGTTGAAGGAAGAGGAGGCTGAGGAGGAGAAGCCGAGGGAGGAGGAGGAGGTCGCCGAGGGCACTGGCTTAACCGCATCACAGCCGGTTGACGTCGATGTCCTCCTAACCCCTCAGAAGTCTAAGTCTGTAATTGCTCTCCCCGACCACTATGCCGATTCGGAGTTATGCTTCGACATGGGGGTACTGTTAGAGCGGGATAGAGTGGCAATAGATGGATGGATGGCCAATCCGAGGAAGGCTTATCCAATCCCAACGCTATGTGATGACGACTATTTATCCCTCCTACAAACAACAGAAATAAACACCAATGTAAGTAAACCTATGCTCCTCATATATAGGGTTGTGGACATAAAGTCGGTATTCGAAGACACGACTTTGCGCGTAGTCGTGTCTATGAAATACACGACTATACGCATAGTCGTGTCTATCGAGGACACGACTACTATGCAGATCGTATATATAGAATAATCGACTTTTAATTGGAAGTTGCATGTTGCCTTACCGAAGTGTAATGACTCCTCAATATGTTTTCTGTAGGTTATAGATGCTTTTTTAAGTCTGTTGAGCCAGCGCAACGAGAGAAACCCGATGAAATATCCGTGGGCATTTTTTGGTTGCCACGCATTCAAAGAGATATTCGACAACGTAAGTGTTCCCTACAGAAGGAGTGATAAGTAAATAATTATGATATTATTAGATCGTTGTCTAAATCTCTTTCGCTTTCGCAGGAGCACCAGGAAGGGGGAAATAATGCTAAATTGGTTAAAAAGCTCGGGAGGATGCTGGACGGCTTGAATAGGAACATGTTCTTCGCATTTTTCCCAATCCGCACCGGCTCCCACTTCTGCCTCGTGTATGTCCATTTCCCGCACTGTGTATGGCGCTTCTACAACCCACTGTCTGGCAAATCCCAATTATATCCGCATCACAGAAAAGCTGCTGACAAATTCACGCAGTTCATGAACGTCGTTATGGCAGGCAAGCTGGGGTGGTTTGGTTTGCTAGACTGGAAGATGACTCAGATAACCAAAGCGCCGTGGCAACAAAATTCGAAAGACTGTGGCATCTTCATCATGATGTACGTCGCGCATTTGGCGTCCAATGTGAACCCCCCGGAGTTTGACCAGTCCACAATCACACGACTGTGGCGACCAGTCATCGCTTCAACCTTGATTCGGGGGCTTATTAACAGCGAGTTTGACGACGATTCCGGACAAGGCACAAAAGATGCTGTCACAGTTGCGGGTTTTTTGCGGCTTCCGGATAAAGAATAACTTCAAATTCATTTTATTCACATTCTTTTAATGTACAAAGTTCATTTCCTGTAAATACCAGATGTCACTGTACAAAGTTCTTTTTATTCACATTCTTTCACTGTACAAAGTTCATTTTTAATGTACAAAGTTCACATATTTGACTCATACCAGATGTAGACAAAATATCGCTATCATGAATGTGAATACGGCCTTGATACAACAGGTTAGTTTCATATAATCGTCTCTGATGGAAAACGACTACGCATATAATCGTCTCTGGAACAACACGACTACGTATATAATCGTCTCTGATTCAACACGACGTTATATGTAGTCGTGTTTCACAATACACGACAGTAGAGATGTTAATTTGGGTAGGCCTTCTGCGCTATACAAGACTTTGACTACATCCTAAGTGAAGAATGGTGGGGGCTGAGGTAAGCCGGAGCGGCGTACATCCGCTGTCTCGTTCGTAGACAGTTTGCCTTGTTGCGGAAGTTTTCGTTTCCTGCGCGTCCGATGTTCTTTCGGAACGGGGCTTTTTGTGCACTTTGTACGGTTGTGACCAACTTCACGACAATTCCCACATTTCGCACGTGGCCTTGCAGGTGGATCGGGCTGTGACTCAATTCTTTTTTTCTTTCTCCTGCCCTTCTTTGGAGCTTCAAGCCTTGGCGGTTCGCATTTAAATAATACGCCGTAATTTCCCCACTGACTTCTGTCTAAAGTAGGGAACACTACTTCTTCGTACGTGGTGCGGTACGTACTTGCGCAGTACCACTTCTCACAATATTCTACCGCTTCCAGACTCCTCTCATCAATACATGCCATGGCGTGCTTGCACGGAAGTCCCATGCTCTGGAAGAAGCCGCATGTGCATGTTCTATTCGTAAGGTCCACAACATCCTGATGCGAAAACATGAATTAATTAGTGTATTCGACAATACAGTCGTGTCGTCGAAGACACGACTGTATGGGTAGTCGTGTCTTCGACGACACGACTTTGTTATAGGCGTCTCTTACAGAAAACAAATTTATGCTTACCACATGGTATAAAGATGTCACTTCAAACTGCCGTAATGATAGCGGTTGAACTCGAACTGTTCCAGCACTCTGATTCCTCATCTGATTGATATGATTCTGTGCATATTTTGTTAACGGAGTCGGTAGGCCGTCTGCCTCTATTCGGCGTCTCTGAAAATGGACGCTTGTGGTCACCCGCGTTTGCTCGATCAACCGAGTTATTGGCCAAAACCTTGCCTTTAGAAGCATATTATTTACACTTTCTGACGCGTTCGACGTGAGAGTGCCGTACCTTTTACCCGGATATTCGACGTTCGCCCAATGTGTTTTCGGAATATTGTCAACATATTTCCAGGCCGCCTCATTGTGTTCCTTCATCTTCTCCATCGTAGCGTCGAATTCTGGTCTCCTGAAGCATTTTGCAGCTCGGAATAGGAGTTCCTTCAGGTACTTATCCTTCCAAGTATTAAGCATATTTGCGG
Organism: Houttuynia cordata; assembly: GCA_039654745.1. Classification (NCBI taxonomy): domain Eukaryota; kingdom Viridiplantae; phylum Streptophyta; class Magnoliopsida; order Piperales; family Saururaceae; genus Houttuynia; species Houttuynia cordata. Next base: position 3,649,924 of record CM077512.1, read on the forward strand.
CCATATGCCGGAGGCAAAACCCATGGTGAGCCTCGGGAAAGACATCGGCGACCGCTCTCAGAAGTCCCTTCTGTCTATCAGAGACAATAGTGTCCAGGGATGCCGGGGGGTCCGTAAAGAGAAAACATTTAAGTAAGGTGAGGAACCACGTCCTGTACAAGTGAGAGACAAACATATTAAACATAGAATGCTTCAGGTTGTTACAAGGTCGTCTATAAGCAAAGGACGACTAGATGAGTAGTCGTGTTGTTGATTACACGACTGTGTGCCCAGTCGTGTCGTGCCTAACACGACTACTCATACAGTCGTCTTTCCTGGTTCTAAACTTACCACGTTTTGATATTCTCTTTATCCACAATTGCATATGCAAGACACATTAATTGTTGATTGCCGTCGATTGCTGTAGCAACCAATAATACTCCAGGGCCGGGTACTTTCCTTTTAGGAATGTTCCATCAAGCGTGAGCAACGGTCTCAGTGTTCTTCGGAATGCTCTTGCAACCGGGCCGAACATCCAAAACACACGTCTGAAGTCGTAGCCGGCTAACTCAATTGGGATATCAGGTATATCAGCTGATCTTTCGATGACCACATGTGTACCTGCGTTAGACCGCTCTAATTCCCTTCCGTATTGTGGCAAAATACGATAAGCGTCTTCAGGGTTGCCATCGATCAATCGGATCAATTCCTCTTTCGCCCTCCATGCCCTTTTATAGTTGACGGTGACGCCCCAATGCTTCTCAATGTATTGTTGGATATTTGAGATTTTTATGGAGTTTGAATCCTTATGGAGGCCATGACACTTCCTCGCGATCCAGAGGTGAGAAGCCAATGGATGATCTTTCGATATGCCGTTCTTCCCTCCTTGTTACGCTGACTCCATCAAGTCTGTTCGACGCTCGTATGTACCACTTGCACCCCGAAACCTTGCAACTTGCAGCGAATGTGTCCTTGCTCTCATCCGCTACTTTGAACATGAATTTCCTCTTGATTGCCAGATCAGTTAGAACCATCTTGAACTGCTTGACGCTTTCGAATCTAGCCCCTAACGTAAGTTGTGCCTCGTAGTCTTCTGCTTGCAAACTTCCGGTCAACATCGTCTCCTCTTCACAATGTTTTGAAGGACCGGCCTCTGCAGAATAGGTACCCCAATCCCAACCACCATCACCCTCAATATTGAGATAGTCATCGTCCTCCGACGCGACAGATTTCCCTTTAGATGTGTCTCTTGCCATTGGACCTCTAGAGGTTGATGTTCGCGTGTGATATGGCTGGCTGAAATGTGGTACTGTAAGAGGCTCATCCCACTCATCTGCAGACCACGGTAATTCATCTTCATCCAACAATTCTTCTTCATCTGGACTGGAATCTTCATCGTCATCTTCTTCATCTTCACCTTCTCCATCTCCGAAACTGCGGGCAAAAACATGTATGAATGGACTTGACAAAACGATTGCACGTACTATGAGGTATTGTTTTATGCAACACGAATTGACTTATAGTCGTCTACGATTCAACACGACTAGGTATATAGTCGTGTTCAATACGGCACGATAACCCTTTTAGTCGTGTACTATGAGGTATTGTTTTATGCAACACGAATTGATTTATAGTCGTCTACGATTCAACACGACGAGTATATAGTCGTGTTCAATACGGCACGATAACCCTTTTAGTCGTGTACTATTATAGTCGACTATAATAGCACACGAGTTGCTTGTATCCGCGCCTTAGAAGTCTCACCTCGCATAGTCCCCATCTCTTCCTCCTTCGACTGCTGATGCGGGTGTCTTATTGCCCGGGCTGGACGGCCTCTCCGGCGGTGTGTTACTGCCCGGCATCACTTGTGCCTCTGGTAGCCTCTCCGGCGGTGTGTTACTGCCCGGCATTACTTGTGCCTCTGGTAGCCTCTCCGGCGGTGTGTTACTGCCCGGCATCACTTCTGCCTCTGGTAGCCTCTCGGCCGGGCTGTTATTCGCATTGGCATTTATTTCCTTATTGAGAGTCGATGTCTCGGTGTTATTGCCCGTAGAAGTCCACTCCACGTACAGGCGGACTAGTCCATTTGTGCCTTGCTTGCTCTTGTGAAGTATAAATATTGACTCTACGTCTTTATCGTCTTCAAGGAGAAATGTGTATTCTTCAGATTCAACATGATATGACAAAGTTAATGTACCAGGTGTAGACTTAAGCGGTAATCTTTCTTCGACTAGCTGCAACAGTTCTAGGTACTTTATTCGTGTATCTATAGGCAGGAGCTTCCGTATCCCGCCCACGTACTTACCAGAATCCGTCAAAACTCCATCGTAGTGTAAACAAAGAACTATCTTCTCCATCCGTACCTGCCATTAAAAACCCGACATAAGTTACAAATCCGTGAGACACGATATATTGAAAACCGTATATGAGTGCATCGTATATGAGTCGTGTTTCATCAAACACGACTATGGTTACAGTCGTGTTGTCGACGACACGACTGTAACAACAGTTGAAAACTTGCTACGTTTTCAACTTTCTTCTCTGGAACCAACTTTCAACATATAAATCGTCGTATTTTAACTTCACCTACCAGTTTTTCGATGTGCCTTGCCTCCGTTGAAGTTGTTTTCCAATACCCGATCTTTCCCGCTCCTTTTCCCGCTTGTTGCCGCGAAGATGACCTTTTCGGACTTCGACGACGCCGGCGCCGGCGATGATATGGGCGGAGCGGCCGGACGGAACGCCTTCTTCTCCGACTAGCGGCAGCTTCTCCGGGTACTCGCTCCCTTTCCGGGTAGTCGCTCCCTTTCCGGGTAATATGGAAAACCAAAGTGTGGGTGCCTTATACCTAAACCTAAGGGCATTTTGGGTACTTTCCGGGTCATATGGAAGGAAGAAAAGGATTCCGGGTAATATGACAAACCGGTGTTTGGCGCCAGGTCATATGTAAAAAGCCCGAGATCACCACAAAGCACTTCCAGGCAGGCATGGAATTTCATATGATATTGGCCCCACCGATAAAATGAGATGGATATATATCGGTTTTTGAATTTTTTTCAAATATCATCGATATATCGGTTCTATTTTAAATAAAAATATTATAAAAGGGAAAAAAGTAACTTTCCCATTTGTTTCCCATCCTAATATGCATATTTTAAAATCTATGCTTTGTCTAAATTAGTATAACTTATTTTAGAAGTTAGATTATGAAAATATATGGTAAAAACTAGTTTTTAACTACCGATATTTTTTTACAAATATCTTTGATATATTTTTAATATTTTGTCTCTTAAGCCGACTGATACGATACCGATATTCGATACAGAATTCCTTGCTTCCAAGTGATCCCCCTTGCCAAACAAACAATTCAATTGTTGCAAATTCTATTTATAATTAATCCTCGATCAAGGATTATCGTTTAATTCAAGGGAGAATAGGAGAATAGGTACATCTAGTGAGTAGTTCACCACCTCTTGACACAACCAATGAGAGTCCAAGACTGTGGATCTACAGTGGACATCGACTGACCGGCGAGCAGTGGTTGAGCTACTCAACCAAAGCTAACTCATCCCAGCAGAAACTTTTGTCTCTTGTTTTTTGGGACTTGTCTAGTCCCTCCCAATCCCATGTCAATGCCAGCGAGACTCCGGTCGCCGGATCTGGCGCCGGCGATCTGGCGCCACCTTCCCGGCCACCTCCTCGACCTCATCCTCGCCCGCCTGCCCCTCAAGGCCCTCCTCAACCTCCGCTCCACCTGCAAGCACTTCAACTCCCTCTTCTTCTCCCCCAACTTCCTCTCCCTCACCCCGCCCCCCGCCTCCTCCGTCCTCCCCTCCTTCCTCCTCCTCTCCCACCCCCAGTTCCCCTCCGGTACCTTCTCCCTCTACAACCCCGCCCTCCACTCATGGAGTCTCCTCTCCGCCACCCGCTCCCCCGCCGCCCTCCTCGCCTCCTCCTCCGGCCTCCTCTGCTTCTTCTCCTCCTCTGCCGCCTCCTTCTTCATTGCCAATCTGCTCACCCGATCCTCGCGCGCCATCCGTGCTCCTGCCAACCTCAATTTCGCCTCGGCGGGGCTGGTTCCGTCCAATTCTGGTGATTACAATTTATGTTTGATCTCTGATAGGTTGCCGGGCTGCTCTGTTTTCGTCTACAGTTCAAGATCGAAGCTTTGGAGCGAATTCGATGCGCCGGAGCCGTTTCACCGATACGATTCGCAACAGGAAGCCGTTTTCTCAAATGGGTCGCTCCATTTCACGACCAAGGAGCCCTTCTCGGTGGAAAGATTTGATCTTGACTCCGGAGAATGGAAGAGTCCGATCACCGCTCTCCTGCCACCGGAGCTCACGTTCATCCGGCTGGTGAGCAGCCGAGACGGGAAGAAGCTGTACCTGATCGGCGGCGTGGGGAGGGACGGGATTTCGAGGAATTTGAAAGTGTGGGAGCTGGAAGAAGGCGGGAGCGGGTGGGCGGCGGTGGAGACGCTGCCGGAGCTGATGAGCCGGAAGTTCTTCGCCGTCTGCTATCATAACTATGAGCATCTGTATAGCTTCTGGCATGAAGGGTTGATCTGCATCTGCTGCTATACATGGCCGGAGGTGCTGGTGTACAAGGTGGCGAGGAGGACTTGGACGTGGCTGGAGCGATGCCGGTTGTTGCCGGAGAAGTGGAGCTGCGGATTCCGTTGGTTCTCCTTCCTTCCTAATCTCCATGCATTAGTGTAAAATGCCACTCAAGAACACATACTTTGTTTCTTGATAATGAGGGGTGTACAAGTTTTTTTTAGGTTTAGGTTTTTCATTTGAATTTGAGAGTGAATTTTGTGGAACAGATCATTCTATTGATTTGATTTGATTTAATTCTTCATGTGTTTTGTGAGCTGGTGGATTTGTTTTTTTCATTTTTTTTCTTCTTATTGCAGGAATATGGATTGGGAAGTGAGATTATTGATTCTCAATGTTTGGCTTGTATTCTTTTATGGTTCAAGTAAATGAAATTTTGTTAATGGATGAGCTGGGTATAGATTCTAATTTCAAGTACATGTTTTTTTTTGCTAAACATGAACAAGAATTAACGATGACTAAGCTTTGAAGAACCATTAGAATGCGGCACACCTTCCAAATAGGGGTTTAACTTTTAAGGGAGGATTATGGTTTTTTTCTTCCATAAAGCATGAGCATTTCTCACATAAAACTAATTATTGATTAATGGTAGCTTGAAAGCTCAATCTCGCTCCTAGTTGAACTTCCATTGCGCCAAGGTCAATTAATTTGAGCTAATGCTTCACTGCAATAAATTCTTTTAAATTTTCACTCACCAATTGTTGAATGCTTATATGGTGTTGCATTAGCTATTTGTTTAATTCTTATTACTCCTTCCTACCGATATTAATTATCTAGATTTGAAAAAAAACTTGTCCCACATAAGTTATCCTATCTCAATATCTCATCTTATCCTTAGACTCCATGTTTAGTGGATGGAGTAAAAGGGTTAGTGGAGAGAATGAAAAGGTCAATACATTGGCTTCTTTATAAATCCCAGATTTTCAAATGTGGGTAACTAGTATCGAACGAAAGGAGTACGTACAAGGACAAATCTAATCACATTTAAAAATATGTAGAGAGTACTATGATAATCAAAATTGAAGTCAATCCCAGCTTAGCCAAACTCTGACTCGATTAATTGCGTTCAAATTTCATGCTGCCAGTAAAATACACTGAAGGCAACTCTCAAAGGGGTCTCTAGTCTCTATCCAAATCTGACCTGCCAACAAAATTCCATTTCATGCCCAATATTTCAACTCATTATTCTACTGACTTTAGTTTTCTTGTGATATATGAAGTTTTAGGTGAATTGCCAGCTTGGCAATCCCAGTCTCTGACACAAGACACACATGATCAAAATGAAGGTCTGACTAGTGATGGTGATTGGCTGATTGCCATTGGTGGCACATAAAAGATCTTCTTGAGGAAGAAGTCTTCGACAAAATGACAACAGAGGATGTGTTATCCAGCCAAGAAAATGGAAGGTGAAAACCGTACAACAAATCTTTACAATAAAACCATACAACCATGGGATGGCAAGTCTTTCTTGGACAGGGAAAGTGGTCCTCGCATGGCCCACTTAAATTCAACAAAAAACCGCCACTGGACGGTTGGATGGCTTTGTCGTACAGAATCGTTGTACCATTACCATTGTCCTTCCAACTAAGTAAAAGAGGACGTGACAGAGGAAGGCACAAAAGAGGACTATATGTACATGCCACAACATTTAGCTAGCAGCACCCTAGATGCTTTCCAGGTCCCAGCACATCACATCTGCGAAGTCTACACAAAGAGAGGGACCATGTGGGAGGTGCGACCACAAAATTGAGAGGACACCTGAATTATCCAAAAAAATAATAATCGAGAGGACACCTTGTAATTAAGATATTTTTTTTCAAAAAAATAAAAGGATTTATTGAATCATAAAGATCACCATTTCTTGTAAATCATAACCATAATGCACAAAAAATACATCAGACATCATCTCCAAATACTTTGCTTATCATAATTTGCGATGGCCAAAGCAAAAGTCTCGTATCATATATTTAATACGATATTAAAAACAAAAAATAACATATCATATCATAGCCAGACAGAAATAAAATTTACTTGATAATTCTTCTGTCACATATTAGTTCTTCAAAATGAACTAGAACAGATTATTTTGAGAAACTAAATAGGACAAAAAAAATATAGGATCAAGGGAGTATAGAGCCATACATTCATTTCCACGGAACTTACAAGCCACAAATCGATAAAATATCATTAAGTACAAATTTGAGACTTACATTAAGGACTGGGAAAGTACAGATATTACCAACATCATATAAGAGTATGTTGGCCATTTTATAAAAAAAATCTTAATGCTGACTGTTTCCATACCTATGACTATAAATAGGTAGTTCTACATAAGGTTTTAGAGAAAAGCGTGCCAGCTTAAGATGTACAACCAGCCAATCTACAAGTTCTCTCAGGAGAATTCATGTAGCCCTATTATTCAAGAATTTATTTTCAAAACTTGAGCAGCAACAAGGGAAAAAATGGAGACAAATTCCAATTATATCTAAAGCAACTGATACAACTCAAGGCTTCAGAGCAAGAGCCAACCCAAATTTCGGACTTTTGTCCAAGGCTTTGGTATCAAATTCTCCAGAGATGGTGAGGACAGACTTGGGTTTCAACTCATGCTGAAGGAGAGCACCAAGCTTGCCATTGTTATTAAGTTTGGCCTTTGCAACAGTCAGAGGATCTATAGCACAGGATGCTCCGACAGTAATTGTGTTCTCATTTGTTGAAAGCCTTCGCGAAATCTCTGCCACAGCAACTGTACTCTTAGGTTGGTACAAGTAGTGAAGATAGGATGCCTTCAACACGTCTCCTTTCTCTGCCCTGTAGATAAAAATGACCAGCTTGTCAAGCACTGATGGTGGTGAATGTTTGATCATCTCAAAACAACCGTTGTAGAGAACATTTTGTTTAAAAATTATTTGGCAGTTGGATCATGAAAACAAACCGCAACGTTCAAACAGCGTAGCAACTAACACAATTAAACATTGCAGTGACATTTCCAAACTGTCTTCTGCTGCAGTAGGCACTTCTTCCCCCCTCAAAAAGAGGGAAAAAAAAGTGCAAATCACTATAACCAGAACAGCCCAAGACCGAGAACAAACCAGCTCTGTTTCCTTTCAAGCTATAGATCATTTTCTCTGACAAGGAGTTACTTACAGAAATATAGAAAAGCTGGCCTCCGGCTTTGACACACCAATCCCGACATTATACTTGGTGAAGGAACCCGAGGTGGAATTAAAACCAGCCTCAGCCCCAACTGCAAAACCTGGGCTTCCAACGGTCAATGTACAATCAATAATTGGGGACTGATTGAGCCCAACTGCAGTCGAGAGGGCTGCATGGTGATGCAAATACTGAAACTCCACCTGAAAAAAACCCATCAAAGGTAACCAAAAAATGAGTGTCTTGTCTCAAGTTCCATTGACATTTAGTTTGAAAAAACAAGTACCTTTCCAGATGAGTAGTCAGGAAATTTCAAGGTTGCAATGCACTTTGTGGATGGCAAAACCTCCAAGAAAGTGAATGTGGTACTAATCTACAAATGCAGGAAATGAGATGTCACATAAATCAGGCATTGCACCTTTCAAGGGTCAAGAGCTTTTAACCTATCCAAAAATAAAAGGAACTCACATTTGATTCAGTATCAACTTTGGCATCTATGATGGTGTTATTGTACTTGTATGCAGCAGCAATATCACCAGTAGAGAATCCACCTTTCTTTGTAGCACTTGAAGTTAGACCCTGTGAAAGATGAAAAACACAGAACAAAAAAGGAAGGATTAGAATTTTGCAGCAATACTGTTAGCTATTGCTTATAGAAATCGAAAAAACAATACTTTTATACGTCTTTCATAAAGAAGAAAGCTTTATAAGTGAGAAAGAGCCATTTTTATATGACCCCGGCGCACACGCATCGGCGCGGGTGTTGGGTGCTTTTAGGATGCAAGCATTAGTACAGGAGGCAGGCAGGTTTGGCTGCTACTGTCTGCCTGCCCCCACACGTGAGCCATCGGATCATATCTTTGAATATGCGACGCGACACATGCTACCTTTTCCTAAACATATAACCCTCAACAATCCTACCCTAATGTGTTGAAACTTTATATAACAATATAATTCTTTACTGCAACATAAATAGATAACATCAACAAAGAAATGGTGAATAACAGGCAGACAAAGCATTCAAACTCGATACACATAATCCACGTTAACACAATCTACACTACTATTAAAGAGGGTAAAATGGACAATTTCTTGTCATCTTTCAATAATACCCTCATTAATACTATTATTGAAAGTAAAGAGGGTGAAATAGACAATTTCATGTCATGTTCCAAATAATACCTTTAACATAAAATTTGCGATGATTTTTAGCATATACAAAAAATTCCAAACATTTCAAAAAACCAACTAATGAAAAACTCATGTAAAGTTCCATTTCTTAAATTCTTTGGTGGCACGTGCACACATTTTACAACTCCCTCTGTCCGGAAGTATTATCACCCTTACCATAATTCACGGGACCGAAAATACTATCACCATAAGGCTTTAGAGGGAGTCTTATTTGCTTGTCACCATTTCCCCCCTCTCCACCTCAGGATTCCACCCATTTTCACCTCTTCCTCACTCTCTCTCCACGAACCAAAAGTCTTTGTGACGTCAACATTGAAATGATCCTTTTTTCTACCAGGAAGCCTGGAGCTTTCTGGTCCCCGCTTTCTTAATTATTGGAAATCTGGGTTTGGGCGAAAATAATTCCAGATGGAGGGAGTAATTAAGCAAAAAATAAATTCTGACAATCATATGTTATTTTTCTTACATGAAGCTAGTATAGGGAACAGGTACTTCATGAAGACAAAATAAGTGCTGCATGATGCAACATATAACTAGGAACAGCATGCAAAAACAGGCAAAAAACAATGTTTTTTTACTTGAAAAAATTTTACACCAAGTTTTGATCAATCGCATCAACTATATGTTCTTCAGGAAATTCCTGACCATTCATCGCAAATCAAACTGTCTAGCTTTGCAAGTATATATCAACCCAAACACAACTCATTTCTCCAGCCACATCAATGCATGCACACATACAATAATTGTTTATAACCTACTACATTTTCGAATGCAGTTGATATTCATAACAACATTGATGCAAAACATGAAATGCTCAAATTACATCCACAATTAAGTATAGCTATGAATTTGACATAAACCTTTAATTTCTTACAAAATTAAAATTTCCAACCAACTGCACTCTATCCAAATCGTTCACCCCCAAAAGCAAACAAATCAAAGCACGTAAGCAGCCTTCCACAACCCAAACACAGATTATTCTTTTCATTTCCTAAAAACACCCAGAATGATTAATTGAAACAAGAAACCAAATGCAAATATAACGGAATTGTCTAAAACCCACCACATTCTCTAATTGCAGATAACCATTGAAACAATACATGCCTCGTTCAAATTCATAACCACTAACAATTATGATTCAAAATTTGGCATAACCTTAAATTTTCTTACAAAATTCACATTTCTACCACTGTAATCTTTCCATATCATTCACTCCCAAAAGCAAGCAAACCAAAGCACGTGATCAAATTTCTTAAACCCAGACAGGGTCATTCTTCTTCCTTTTTCTAAAATCAAAATAATTACTATAAACAAGGAACCAAACGCCAGGAATTTTCTCATTCACATCTACTCATATAATCTATATGAAATTCCTGAAATTCATCATAAATCAAATTGTCTAGCTTTGCAAGTATATATCAACCCAAACACAAATCACTGATCCAGCCACATCAATGCATGTTCACAAACCGTAAGTGTTTACAACCCACCACATTATCCAATGCAGATAGTATTTCATTACAACATTGAGACAAAACGTGTCTCGTTTAGAATTCATAGCCACTAGTAAATACTCCCTCTCTCCCACATTAATTTTCCGGAATGGAAATTAACATGAAGTAAAATTTGTTCATTCCTGATATCCAATCCAATCAATAATCTAGACAATTAATATGAAACAAAGGGAGTATCACCTAGAATTTGGCATAACCATTAATTTTCCAACAAAACCCACATTTCTATCCACTCTACTCTCCCCAAAACATCCACTCCCGAAAGTAAACAAATTAAAAATCGTGATCAGCCTTCCACAACCCAGACACAGACAATCTACTTTCTTTTAATTTCATTCAAACACCCAAATTGAATTCTTAAAACAAGAAACCAAATGACAAAAAAAGGAGAGTTTGAAAGAAAAAATTTACCCTGCCAACATCGCTGAAGGTGGAAATGGAGAAAGTAAACCAAATGAAAGTAATCTTCTAATGCGGAAAGTAGTATTTTATTGCAACATTGAGGAAGAACAGAACAGTCTTGCTTAAAATTCAATGCCACTAATAAATACTCCCTCTGTCCCAATTAGTTGTCTGATTTGGAAAATCTAACATCAAGTAAAATTAGTCCACTCCTGATTTCCAATCGAGACAAAACAATATGGAACAGAGGAAGAATCACCTAAAATTTGACATTTTCGACCACTTTACTCTATCCAAATCATCCATTCCCAAAAGTAGATAATCCACAACCCAAATTGATTTTTTAAAACAAGAAATCAAATGAATAAGAAGGGTTTGCAAGTAAGAATTTACCACGCCAACATCCGTGAAGGTGGAAATGGTGAGTTTCTGATCCTGGGTATAGTCCTTGGTCAGAAGATCTACCACAAAAAACCCATCACAATTCAGACCAACAAAAACAAATACATCAAATCAAGAAACGCAACGATTCAAGAATAAGCAACAAGGATTAACATACTGTTAGCAAACAAAAAAAAACATGCATACCTTTGGCCTTCTTGCCAATGTCGGAGAAGAGGCCGGGTCCCTTGCTCATGGCTGCGGATTGAGGAGGAGGAAGGAGATGGGGATTGTGGGAGAGCGAGTCTTGGCCGATGGCTCTTCCTTGTTGGCTGTGGCTGTCACGAATCCGCAGGGGAATATCTCCGTCGAGAGGGGTTTGAATGGCGAGAAATGTGGGGGGAAGAGGGCTTGACTTTGGGTTGTATTTCAAAAGTACCCTCCAGATTAAGGTTTTTTTTTTTTTTTAAGATTATACTCTCTCTGGTCAACGGTGACCGTCGCATAATTAGTCAATTTTATTGAGATGTTTGGTGTACATTCTATACATACTGTATCATCTTATTTTAGTACGCATTTTTAACTAGTTGTTTCAATTAAAAGTGAACAGTGGGATTAAGAGGATTGGCTTATGGGTAAAATTAATATTCCTTCCATCATGAATTATTATCACTATAAAGTTCTTTAAAATGAACTAATTCCGGGCAGATGGAGTATATGAAAAATTACCTTGTTTGGTATATTGAAAGAAAAAAAAACTATACTCCCTCCGTCCAAAAGAACCCAACAACATTTGGCGTATAGGCACTATAGCATTTCGAGCCTCCACTTAACCCTACAAATGCATGTTTATGAGTATCTATTGACGGTATAATAATCTTTTGAACTTTGGAGGAGAATAATATAACGAAATGCTGATTCTGGATGACGATTGTACTTTTTTTATAATGAGGGTTGTGCGAGTCGAATTAGATAATGCCCTCGGGAACATACACACCGGGTAAGTTGAGATATATATAATTTATTTGGTTGGCTAACGGAGTGAGGGTTTAATATCAGGACCTCTGCTTCATGGCAATGTCCTAGCCATCCCACCAATACCCTGTTGGTTTGGATGATGATTGATTAAACTCGGACATGGGCAACCCCATCAAACTGGATGATGATTATTAAAAGTTTGGTATTGCCTTGTATGTGCTGGATAGTTGTTAGATTAAAGTTTAGGGGATTATTAAGCTTGGCTGTCTTAGAGGATTGGACAGAGGTTACACTCTCCTTTATATAACTGGCTATTTGGTTTGACTGTATCCACATGTTGGTTTTCTAGCTTGAAAGGTTTTTATTTGAATTAAAAAAAACCTAGAATGCAAATTCTTTCGAAAGCTCCAGTCCCTCCTTCACAAAACAGCTGTGGGAGAGACAAATCCATCTGAGTTTCCCATTTTGTTGATGACCCTTATTTGGTCCCCTCAAACATAACGTTGGAGAAGCCCAGCCTGTTGGCAAAATTGATCGCGCGCCAATCAGCCACCGCCTCAATCACCTCCACATCATTAACCTCCCTTTCCCTACTGCAATAGCAAGCCCGAACATGACCCCATGCATGACTTCCCTCTGGCAGCTGCCAACATATAAAGAACATGGGGCATGTTTGGATTTCGATGCCACTTTGGAAAAAAGGAAAACCCATTTCTCTAATTCTTTTTTACTAAAAGGAAGCTGAAGCTGCTGAACTGATATAAAAATATCCATCTTACCCTCGTGAATCTCATCTTCATCTCTACAGGACAGACGGGAGAAGAAGAAGGAGGAGGCTCGACTCCCTGGTTTCCCTGTCTAGCCTCGATGAGGTAATTGAAGGAAACAACATTGGGCACAATGTTGGACTGTTGAAAGAAGAATTTAAAGTGTGTGACGGCATTGTTGAGGTGGTCGGCTCTGAGCATGGCATCGGCAACCTTGTTACAAGTGAAAACAGTTGGTCAGGGACGAGAGAAGACGACGTGGCGTGCAGCGACGGAGGCAGCATCGAGGTTGCTGGAGCGGATGAGGGATTGGACGCTGTTGCGGAGGGCCGGAGGCTGAGGCGGGGGGCGACGAGGGAGGAGGTGGTGTCCAGGAGTTTTTTCCATATTACCTGGCGCCAAATTTAATATTCCCATATTACCAGGTTTTTCCCGTGAAATCTCGTATGACCCGGAATCTGGACTTGAAGTACCCAAAATGCCCTTTCTTCTATTTTCTCGTGCTAACACTGTGTGAAGAGGCGTGTTGTGTACAACACGAAAAGAGGGTGAAGTTCTCCGGCGATTTACATCGGTGACGTCACCGGCGACCGGCGAGTTGGAGCGGCGATTCAACCGGCGGAATACATGGACGAGTTCGAGCCTATTCGCGTCCCCCATCTCGATATCAAGCTGCCCCCCTGCTGGATTTCGACGACACGACTGAGGGAGAGTGGACAAAGGCGGCGATTTGAAGCGCATCCGTCGGGATTTCTGATCTTCAACCTCCTGAAGACCCCCGTGGCTCCCTCCGCCTGCATGCAACAGGCGGATTGACCGGATTGAGCTTCGGTTGACGGCGAGGAAGACTGTGAAAGGCACCTGCGAGGAAATACACACATACAGACGACTAAACTGCGGTAAGTTACAACTATCCTTACTGATTTTAGTTTCATAAGGTCTGACATTTGAATTTTTAATTTTTACTATTAACTATAAAGTCGTGTCTGTAGTAGACACGACCTTGTATTTAGTCGTGTCCGCGACGACACGACTTTTATATTTTCGTGTTGCACCGAGGAGACTTTTCTACTGACCACTATACCTCACTCCTTGCAGATGGATAAAAAAAGAGATGAGTCTATGGAGGAAATACCATCGGAAGAGGAGGAGGATCATGATTTTGTCTACGCACCTCGGCAGCGAAATCAGAGGGGCAGGAAAAGGAAGGCTCCGATGGACCGACCAGTGAAGAGAACATATAATGCGCGACCGGCGCTGAAGACGTGTTGTCAACCGGGAGCGATGAAAAAGTGTGCGGCCCTCCTACAGCGTCACCAAAGATGTGCCCAAGTGATCAAAGAGGCTGGTTTCGCTGTCATTTTTGAAGGTGAGGACGTAGTTGTATCTCAGAACCTCCTCGACCATTTGGTCAGGTACTGGGATGAGTCGGCGAAGGTCTTCAATATCAAGGGTAGGACGCTACATTTCACAGAGGAAGATGTTGCCCTTATCACCGGATTGCCCGCAAAGGGCGAAAGAGTTGAGGTCCTCCCCTCCTTGACACGCCGACCGGAAGGTCAATTCTTCAGAAAGTACTTCGCCGCGAGGAGAGCGGAAATTCCACACATTGAGGAAATCATAGACAAGCTTAGCGCGGGCGAACTGAAGATGGAAGAGGAGGACATTGCGAGGATGATCATCTGCCTCCTCTTCTGCAAGGTGCTTGTCACGCCCCGGAATCCCATACCTCGATCGGAATGCGGAAGCCAATCAATGATGTACATATGGGGGTAGAGAATCCCGGGCGCGAGACCGAACAGTCGATTTCTAAACCAACCGATTACAACCATCTCAAAAGGACGTGTAACTGATTATGCCTGCAATCAGTGTAATACAAATATAGACAGCAATGAATTCTATGAAATGAATTTACTTAATAATAATAATAATAATCCTTTTTAGAAAGTCAATAAAATAAACCTATAAGTCTATGGCACACAATTGCCTATAATGTCATAAGCATCAATCATAAGCAAAGCAAATAATTAAATAATCTTAAACTCTTCTCAGCGCCTGCAATCCGCCATTCCACTACTGCACTTCCTGATCTCAATTTCCACTCGCCTGCATCAGAGGATGCATGAGTATTTCATAGAAACACTCAGTAGGATGTAAAAACCCACTGAATTAAAATAAGCAGTATGAAGAGAATAAGAATAACAAGGGATGGTGAACATCTCACAACATCTAAACTGAACTGAGGTTTATACACCTGCAAGGTTAGTCGACAGCAATTCCAACTCGCAAGTAAGGAAAACATCAATAAGGCTCCTACTACGCATATGAGTAAGGAGAGAATAATAATCATATCAAAGGCTCCAGACATCTAAAGTGAAAGGAGTACAATTTCTGCTCGCTGAACCTGGCCACTCGCAAGTAGCTAAACATACCAGAACCACCCTAGGAGTTCTCTTGTGGAACCCTGCCATGCGTCTAGGATGCTGGCCCCACCAGTGCTTACGGACACGATGGGCGGAGACTGAGGACCTTCCGTAATGTCCACAGTCTAACGTACGTATAGTGCCTCCTTTCGGGCAGTATGGAATCGCAAAACCATAAATAATAGTGACCTCGCAAGATCTAGCAATGGCATAATTGAGCATACTATGAGTCCACTTCGGAGAGAGTCTCGCAAGATCTCTAGTGGATGAATCGATCAAATAATCAATATGAACAATATTTCAAAGAAATAGAGGTCGCAACACTCTAGGATCATAATCTACTTTCAGAAAGAGAATCTCGCAAGATCTCTTGTGGAGGAAACAATCATGTAATTAATATGAGCAATATCTCAAAGGGATAGAGGTCGCAACACTCTAAGATCATAAGGTATCAATTACCGAAACAGACTCTCTATGGACTATAAAATAGGAGTGTCACACAAGGAGAATAACACAATCCATACATACATTCATGCTCGGCCCTAGATGGTAATTCATATAGATCTTATAATAATATATAAAACAGAGACAAGGTATTAATGAGTCCTAGATGATTTGGATTCCAATTGGAACTTCAAACCGACACAAACGCTTTATCTTCAAATAACAATCATGGTTCTCTTGACTCAAGGATTTCCCACTTAGTTATGTTAACCATAATCCCTCCTTACTGTAATAATCAAAAAGATATAGTTCTAATAACAATAGTTGACACGTTTTATCATCTTCACATCATATTAAGTGGTTTTACTTAAGTACTTAGTATCTTCACTCAGATTCTGCTAGCTGTCTTCTGCACAATAGTTCCCTTCCGGAGGCTCCCAGACTCGGTACAGTTAATATTATCTTCTGAAATTTTTACTGAAAGTACCTTTGTGAGTTTAGTTTCTAACCCCACTAGTTTTATATTTTTCTGATATCAGATGAATTAGTTATGAATTATTTACTGCCGACTATTAGCGCAGAAACAGTTCTGGCCGAGATTAAGACAAATGATTAGACTTGATCATCTTATTTAATACCACTTATAGATGATAGTATACACTTTTAATAGATGATAATCCTCCCCTCCTAGAACAATTACAGATTCTGGAATTGTCTAGAATTATTAAAAGATTCCCTTTTTATCAGGTTTCTTCCCATATAACACAACCTTAGACCATAATATCTTTCAATTAAGATAATTTAAGCAAGACAATCATTAAGGCATAAGACTCAATCATTAGACATGATAATCAAAGCAATATCAGGACTTCTAATCTCTGTAAAATTAATAAAGCATCCAACTTTGATGTGATTTACCATCTAGACATAGAGCATGAAGGCATATATGCATGTATCGCAATACTCATGGAAAATAAGGATATAATTCATCTCGCAAGATTCAAGCAATACTCCAAGGTAATATATAAGAACACTCTATCATATCACATGAAGGAGAATAAGAAGAAGAAGAGAGGGAAAAACCTGAAAGTGCGCTTTAGGTCCTAGAGGGGGGGTGAATAGGACAACCACTTAAAAATTCTCACTCTATTTTAATAAGAGATAATGTTAATTTAAATAATCATTCAATGTAACATTATCTTATTAACAAGTAATTGGAAGCGCATGAGTGAGAGAGACTTAAGAGGTGTGGAATGTGTATGTGTGTGTGTGTGTCAATATGCAAGATGACCAAACACAAGTAATCACACAAAGATTTATAGTGGTTCGCCGCCAAGCAACTCGCTTCAACGGGTACATCCACTCTCGGAGCACCTAATCCAAGGAACCTCCGACATCCACTAAGTGAGGGTTTATAGTTCACCCACAACTTCTTACAAAGGTTTTCTTGGTTCACCTCTAACCAGAGATTTTCATGGTTAATCTCAAACCAAGGGTTTTACTCAGAGGCTCACCCCAAACCAAGGACTTAATGGTATGTCCCAACCAAGGGTTTCACGCGGAGGCTAACCCCAAACCACCGGATTTTATGGTTTATCCTAAACCAAGGGTTTTACGAAAAGGTTAACCCCAAACCACTCACAGTGAGTGTACTCCCACTCACTACGGGTTATAAGAGCCCGTCTCTCTCACACATGTCTAAACCCTACGGTTTACTACACTCAACCAAGCATAGAGAGAGGATAAGAGTATTACTCTAATTAAGAGGATAAGTGAGAGTACATACTCTTGATGGGAGGATGTTAGATATCCTGCCCGGTTCGCTCAACTAGTTTTGAGCTTATGGCCGTCCATTGTCCATCCTTGGATTCAACTAATGATGCTCCGAAATTGTAGAGGCTTTTTGGACAAGGGATTGGTTTCTCTAAGAATTTTCCTATGGGATTAAGTGAAAACCATGGCCAAAGATACTTTGAACTACTCTCAAGGGTCAATGGTATGAACCCATTTAATCATTAATGAGGGACCGGAGAGTAGATCAAAGTATCCAAGACCTTTGAGAGAATTTGGAAGTATTTGGTTCAAAGGTCAAGTGGGGGCTTTGGTTTCTAAAGGATGATTCTATATGCTCTAAGAAACCATGATCCAAGATGACTTGAATCTCTTCCTAAGATCTTATAGCAAGATCTTGAACCCCTTTCAAAGAAAGGAGAGGAAGAATAATCAAGAGCATCAAGGCTCTAGAGGACTTGAATCTCTTCCTAAGATCTCATAACAAGATCTTAAACCCCTTTCAAAGAAAGGAGAGGAAGAATAATCAAGAACCCTCAAGGCTCTAGATGATATGCAAAGAATAAGGCCAAGAGGCTTTGGGGAGATGGCTTGCCCATCTTTTCATCTCCAAAAGATGGGTATTTATAGATGGAAAGGGAAGTGTGTATCAACCCATCCTTGGGTGGATCCACCTCATATCCACCCACTCATGGGTGGATCCACCTCATATCCACCCACCCATTAGTGGTTCTCTTATGTGGGTTGGGTCTTATTAATGGGTGGTTACTTTAGCCCAAGAACCCATTTCACAAATGGGCTTTTTCTAAATGTCTTTTCCTAAGGACCTTAGGTGGGCTTTGAAAGAAGCTTTGGATCACTTTGGTTAGTGGGTTTTTCTTGGAATATTTTGAACCTAACAAATATGATCCAAAAGCTATGGGCCTAGAGGACAACTATGGATGATCTAATGGTTGTGAGTTGATCCTCTAGAAAATATGCACTCCTCTTGTATGTCTTCATGATGGGCCTTCAAAAGGTTGCTTTTAAGTGGTGTATTGGCCATGGGCTTTGTGGTGTGCTCCCACATTGTCTTGGACTTTTGTGATCTTCATTTTCCTTTAGCTTCACCTTGGAGTGTCTTGCTCAACATGATAGCTTTCTCTTCAAGATCCACTTGTGTTGGCTTCTTCTTGAGATTGTCTCCTCTCAACCTCTTCATATAGCCCAATTTGTATATGTACCCCAATTTGTACATATACCCCATTTTCCCTCTCACATACCCTATATATTTTTGTACATTAAATTGACATACATTAAGAGACAAAATCACACTCCCAAATTTTGCCCTAACAAGCTCCCCCTTGTCAATTTGAATGACAAAAATGTTTAAATAAATTAGAGGCTTAATTAGCAACTCCCCCTAAGTTGCATTCCCCTCTAATGAAGCAATTCCTCTTTCGATGGGCATGTCAAGTTTTACCCTGTAAGACAAACACATTCTAGTACACTAGGTGGGAATTTCTCACTCCCCCTTTTTGTTAATCAAATTGGCAAGGTTAGATAAGAATTGTATATAACAAGCGGGAGACATGCATTAAAAATGTAACTAAGAGAGGTTTAGCATTAAAGCATAACAATAGGGAAGATGTCTACATGAGTTCAATGATGGAGATTTAGTCATATTTGCAAAGCATAAACCAAGACAACACCTGAAGCAGTATCACAAGTAAGGTGTTTAACACACACTGCAACACAAAATGAGCAAAAAATGGCATCTCCTAACATGACAAGTGAAGGATGCACCAAAGTAGTGGCAAAAAGTCTCCTTGAGAATCGCATTGCGTAGACATAGGCTGCCAAGCATAAGGTAGATCATTGAGGCATGCCTCAAAATGGTCGGCGGAAGCCGAGATGACCTCAGTCACGCTGAGGAGGAAGGTGCTGAATGCATGCTTCCACATTGCGCTCAAGACGCATCATCCATTCAGCAAGGGGGATGGTGACCTGCCCTAAAGTGCAAGTGAATCCCTCAAGATCACGTCGCACAACGTTGAAGGCAGTGCGCAGGGACTGAACTTCCCGTTCCACCGAGTTACTAATAACTGTAAAATCTTGCTCAAGCTGGGTGTGCAGGTCCTGGGCCAGGGTAGAAGTGTGAAGCACAAGGGAGGCGACTGCCGCTTGGACATCATCAGCAAGATGGGCTTGAGTTGAGGCAAGTTCGGCGAACTGAGCAGGCAGGGAATTTAGGCCGACAAGCTGCTGGGTCAAGGACTCAATTTGAGTGCGGAGGTGAGCTTGGTCAGTGTGAATTGATTCCAATAAGGTAAGGACACGATCAAGCTGATTGGGGGAGCCCGGAAACAAGGAGGTGACAGCCGTATGCGATGGAGGAGTGTGAAACAGAATCTCTGGAATGTCAAACGACAAGTCAAGCGGGTCAAGTCCATCTAGAGAGAAACGAGCTGCCCCTTGCACATCGTCATGTGGAAGTGCCGAGGTTATCATAGGCGGGGAAAAGCAGGGGCGAATTCCAATCTTAGTGAGCTGCGAACGTGTGATGAAGCGAGGCGGCAAAACTGGGACATCAGGAGGGAGAGTGAGCTGGAGTCGTTCGATCGCCATGCGAGTGACCAGGTGCCCAAATGGAAAAGCTGCATGAGTCGGGTTTCGAATAAACCGAACCATGTGCTTCATGATGCGGGTTGCCAAGCACACGGGTCGGCCAGTCCCAATCAGATAGAGGAGAATCACCATGGCACTATTAAGCTCGCTAGTGTTGCCAAACCGCGGGTAGACGGTGTTGACAAAAATCATATGCATCAACCGATACAGGGGTTGTAGGTGTCTGACAGGGATAGGATGATCATGGTCCCAAGTTTGAGAAGATGAGCTAATGTGGACCGTAGCTTCATCCCGTATAGCTTGGCCTGTAGGAAGGTCATGGATAATGTCGGGACCGTGAGGTACTGGAATATCCAGAAACAACGCTAAATCGTCGACAGTGAAGATGTGAGTTACGCCATTGTAAACAAGCTGGAAGGAGAGAGGGCCACATAGCGTACAAGCTTGGTAAAAGGCAGACACGATCGGTCGGGATATGGGGCCATTCCATCGTAGCAAGGGGTGGTAATTCAACCGGCGCAGGAGATCGTCGACCAGTCGAACTTCAGCATATGAGGCAAAGAAGGCAGCAGGAATAGCTCTTTCAGAGACAATGGGTCGGGCACGGCCAGAGGGGAGGTTGAAGATGGGTGGTCCGGAGAAAAATGGAGACGGCGAGCAGGAGGTGGAGAGCCGTGGCGAGCCGGAGAGGATGGGCTAGATGGAGGAGCACAGCTAGTGGAGAAGGTAGCAGACAATGGGCGTTTGGGATGTTGATCCATGGCAGAGGAGAGGAAAAAAAAAGGGAGAAACTTTGTGATGAGATGGGTTCGTAGAAGAGCAAAGGAGGCATTTTTATAGAGGATGAGAAGGAGAAGAGGCCAACTGGAGCACAAAAAGGTGTGAAACTTTGCAGGTTTGAAGAATGCTCATATTTTGAACGTTGAAGAAACAGAGTAGAGGTTGGGAAGAGAAATGGGCATCTGAGAGGCAAGTGAAAAGGGGAAAGAAACTGAAATGAAGAAGATATCATGAAGAAGGAAAGGGGAGGAGATTACCCGGCGGCCATTTGGAGGAACGAACCGGCAAGCACCCAAGGAATCGTCGGGAGAGGAGATGGGGCAGAGAGCCAGTGGCATGGGAAGAGGAGAGGGCGGTCGACAGAGGATGGTGGCAAAAGATGCTGTGAAGAGCCCAAAAATGGAAGTTGGACAGAGTTGCAGGTCGGTTGAGAGGTGAGCCGGGAAGCAGAGAAGATGGGTCATGCTGTTTTGATGCAGTTGAGGTTCAGAGGAATAGAGCCAATGGGAAGGAGAGGAACCTGCTGAAACAAAGTTTTGGTTTTGATGCAGTCTGAGCTAATAAAGCAACCAGGATTCCGGTTTTGAGTTGGTATTAAATTTTGGCTAAAAATTTGAAGGATTAGAACATGTCGCCGGAAGAACTGATGATAGGTGGCCGGAAAAGATGTTGTCACAGCTCCGGGGAAAGCTCGTCGTCCGGAATTTTTCCGATTTGAGTGCATCAAAACAGAGCCTTAGCATGTACTTGGAGAGGACAATGAACAGAACAATTTTTCTTGGGTTTTAATACAGGTCATCTGAACAGTAGATGTTTATTACACCTCATGTTGTGTGTGCATTTCAGGTTAGATTACCTTACCATTAGAAGATGATGTAAATACAGAAACAGAATGGTCATGGCGATGCACCATTTGTTCCCTCTAAATCCCAAAGTCTAATCATCTTAACTTCTTACCAATGGTTGACTAGTTGATGGACCCCTGTATCATTTGAACAGACGAACCTTCACCAACTTCCAAGTTCAATATGATGTTGCATCATGCCCATGAGAGTAGACAAATTTATGTTGTCGTCTTGAAGGTGAAGGAGGAAAGCTAAGCTCGATAGCAATTGGCTGTAAGCAGCCTGACTTTTGAGAAATAAAGAATAACGTCCATATACTTTCCTATCGATCAAAGCAATCATCTTCTTTATAAAAGGGCAAGAGTATGTCATGGTAGTCAAGTATAAACAACTTTCCCGTTTTTATTTTTATTATATATATATAATTTTTTTTTTTTTCAAAAAAAAAAAAACTACTATAGCTTTCAACAATTATCTACAAGAATTAAATCTATGAGATTTTGAATTTTCTATTTTTTTTTTAAAAACAAAACAAACTAACCATACAATAAAAGCAAAAACAACAAAACAAAGCAAAGAAAAAAGAATGAAACTAATCTAACTAGCACACAATCCAATGGACTTTCGAAGATTAGTAAATCTAAGCGAGTCCAGTGGTTTAGTCATAATATCAGCTAGTTGATTATCAATAGAGAAATATTCTAGTGCAACTACATTATCTTCAACTAATTCACGGATGAAATGATGCCTAATATCAATGTGCTTAGTGCGTGAATGTTGAACGAGATTTTTGGAAATATTTATAGCACTAGTGATGTCATAGTATACACTCATGGTGACTTGTTGGATCCCGTAATCCAAAAATATTTGCTTCATCCATAAAAGTTGAGCACAACAACTACCTGTGACAATGTATTCAACTTCAGCAGTAGACAGAGATATAGAGGGTTGTTTTTTGTTATGCCAAGCCATTAGGCAGTTTCCAACATAAAAGCATCCTCCACTTGTCGATTTTCTGTCATCTATGTTGCCTGCCCAATCTGCATCTGAGTATCCCGCCAAAGATGTGGAGGTGTCATAGGGATACCAGAGACCTAGATCTGGGGTTTCTGCAACATACCTGATTATTATTTTAACTGCAGTTAGGAGGGATTCCTTTGGATATGCTTGATACCTAGCACAAGCTCCTTCACTAAAAGAGATATCAGGTCTGCTAGCTGTTAGATAAAGTAAGCTACCAATCATACTCCTGTACAGGTGTGAGTCTACACTTCTTCTTTCATTCTCTTTGCACAATTCAAGTGTAGTACTCAAAGGAGTAGATACATGTCTCCCAGAATCAAGACCAAATCTCTTAACTAAATATTTAGCATATTTAGTCTGAGACACAAAAATTCCTTCTTTTAATTGCTTAACTTGAAATCCTAAAGAGAAGGAGAGTTCACCAACCATACTCATTTCAAACTCAGTTTTCATCAGGTTAGCAAACTTGATAGCTATACTTTGCATAATATCATCCACATAAATTTGGGCTATCAGAATGGAGACATGGGTCTTTTGAATGAAGAGTGTTTTGTCAACACTTCCCCTTGAGAACTCATTGTTAACCAAGAATGAGGTCAACCTCTCATACCAAGCGCTGGGTGCTTGTTTTAGACCATTGACAGAGTATGAAGGAGAGGTTATGATCTGATTGTCTAGATCTTCCACAAATCCTCCTTTTTCCTCAAGGGGAGTAGAAGGGACAAAATTTTCTGTATCATTTACAACCTCATTAATAGATTCTTGGATTGTGTTGGTTGTAAGATTCAGCACTCTATAAGCTTGACTATTGAAGAAATATCCAAGGAATATTCCTTCATTACTTTTTGAGTCGAGTTTGCCTAGATTTTCTCGGTCTTTTAAAATATAACATTTACTACCAAAGACCTTAAAATATTTAACACTAGTTAAAAATACTGTGGCCATATCTTGCAGAACACGGTTCTTTCTTTCAGCAACACCATTTTGCTTCTATGGTTTCAATGGGTGGTTTCCAACCATTTTCTACGCAGTACCATGCCAATTCATCATGAGCCTTCAAAAAGGTCTTCCTGCGATTTTTTTTTTCTCAATATAGATACTACTATCAAATGGAGGAGGTTTGGTAGTAGATGAGCTCTCAAATCTAGCCATTAAGAGCACTTGGATCACACTCAAGATGCTATCACCTAAGTAAGAGTGACCTTGCTCTGATACCAAATGAAAGTGCGCTTTAGGTCCTAGAGGGGGGGTGAATAGGACAACCACTTAAAAATTCTCACTCTATTTTAATAAGAGATAATGTTAATTTAAATAATCATTCAATGTAACATTATCTTATTAACAAGTAATTGGAAGCGCATGAGTGAGAGAGACTTAAGAGGTGTGGAATGTGTATGTGTGTGTGTGTGTCAATATGCAAGATGACCAAACACAAGTAATCACACAAAGATTTATAGTGGTTCGCCGCCAAGCAACTCGCTTCAACGGGTACATCCACTCTCGGAGCACCTAATCCAAGGAACCTCCGACATCCACTAAGTGAGGGTTTATAGTTCACCCACAACTTCTTACAAAGGTTTTCTTGGTTCACCTCTAACCAGAGATTTTCATGGTTAATCTCAAACCAAGGGTTTTACTCAGAGGCTCACCCCAAACCAAGGACTTAATGGTATGTCCCAACCAAGGGTTTCACGCGGAGGCTAACCCCAAACCACCGGATTTTATGGTTTATCCTAAACCAAGGGTTTTACGAAAAGGTTAACCCCAAACCACTCACAGTGAGTGTACTCCCACTCACTACGGGTTATAAGAGCCCGTCTCTCTCACACATGTCTAAACCCTACGGTTTACTACACTCAACCAAGCATAGAGAGAGGATAAGAGTATTACTCTAATTAAGAGGATAAGTGAGAGTACATACTCTTGATGGGAGGATGTTAGATATCCTACCCGGTTCGCTCAACTAGTTTTGAGCTTATGGCCGTCCATTGTCCATCCTTGGATTCAACTAATGATGCTCCGAAATTGTAGAGGCTTTTTGGACAAGGGATTGGTTTCTCTAAGAATTTTCCTATGGGATTAAGTGAAAACCATGGCCAAAGATACTTTGAACTACTCTCAAGGGTCAATGGTATGAACCCATTTAATCATTAATGAGGGACCGGAGAGTAGATCAAAGTATCCAAGACCTTTGAGAGAATTTGGAAGTATTTGGTTCAAAGGTCAAGTGGGGGCTTTGGTTTCTAAAGGATGATTCTATATGCTCTAAGAAACCATGATCCAAGATGACTTGAATCTCTTCCTAAGATCTTATAGCAAGATCTTGAACCCCTTTCAAAGAAAGGAGAGGAAGAATAATCAAGAGCATCAAGGCTCTAGAGGACTTGAATCTCTTCCTAAGATCTCATAACAAGATCTTAAACCCCTTTCAAAGAAAGGAGAGGAAGAATAATCAAGAACCCTCAAGGCTCTAGATGATATGCAAAGAATAAGGCCAAGAGGCTTTGGGGAGATGGCTTGCCCATCTTTTCATCTCCAAAAGATGGGTATTTATAGATGGAAAGGGAAGTGTGTATCAACCCATCCTTGGGTGGATCCACCTCATATCCACCCACCCATTAGTGGTTCTCTTATGTGGGTTGGGTCTTATTAATGGGTGGTTACTTTAGCCCAAGAACCCATTTCACAAATGGGCTTTTTCTAAATGTCTTTTCCTAAGGACCTTAGGTGGGCTTTGAAAGAAGCTTTGGATCACTTTGGTTAGTGGGTTTTTCTTGGAATATTTTGAACCTAACAAATATGATCCAAAAGCTATGGGCCTAGAGGACAACTATGGATGATCTAATGGTTGTGAGTTGATCCTCTAGAAAATATGCACTCCTCTTGTATGTCTTCATGATGGGCCTTCAAAAGGTTGCTTTTAAGTGGTGTATTGGCCATGGGCTTTGTGGTGTGCTCCCACATTGTCTTGGACTTTTGTGATCTTCATTTTCCTTTAGCTTCACCTTGGAGTGTCTTGCTCAACATGATAGCTTTCTCTTCAAGATCCACTTGTGTTGGCTTCTTCTTGAGATTGTCTCCTCTCAACCTCTTCATATAGCCCAATTTGTATATGTACCCCAATTTGTACATATACCCCATTTTCCCTCTCACATACCCTATATATTTTTGTACATTAAATTGACATACATTAAGAGACAAAATCACACTCCCAAATTTTGCCCTAACAAAACCATCCTACTTATTCCTTCAAAAGATCTCGCCTTTAAACGCGCCTCTCGTCTCTTCTGCTTCTTCCAAAGCTCCCGCTCCAAGCTCTCGCAACTCCCACAAGAACAAGCCTCCAAGGAGATAGATGAACGTGGGAAGGAGAAGGGAGAGCTCTCTGGACGTTCTAGGGTTAGAAGAAGCCAATACTCTAGGGTTTATATAGAGTTGGGAAAGAATCTCTCCTCAAAACGATCTTCCAAATTATGGACTCTTCCAACCAATGGGAAGGCCTCAAAATCTTATAGGAGACGTGCTAATCAAGTCCCAAAGGGATATGGTATCTTTCCCAAACAAATCCACCCAAAGATAAGCTTGAAAACATAAAACCGCAACCGGAGATCGATCAGCAATACGGCGATCGATCGTCGTATGCCCTGTTTTAACACTATACGCCACTGCCGATCGATCGCTATTACAGCCGATCGATCACTTTATGCGGGACACAAAATTCACAAATTCTAGTAACTACGATCGATCGGTTTAGTAAGGCGTCGATCGGCTCAGCTTGCCGATCGATCGGCTCTTACGGCGATCGATCGCGGTCACGAACAATCAAATTCAAATTCTCATATCTTTTTACCCCGAACTCCAAATCGCACATAATAGGTGGCGTTGGAAAGCTCTTCTCACCAACTTTAATTTAAATAAGGCACAACACAATCAAATCAATCGTTAAGAGGGTCAAATTTCGGTTTTTAGATACTTACTAATTTTCTGGATGTTACAGTGCTGTTTCCACACAGCACTAGAGCGGTTCATCCCTCTTTGTACCGTTACATTGACGACCTCCCAAGATTGAGGTCATACAATTGGGCTGGGGCTATACATAAGATGTTGGTTTCTGGTATAACCCATACCAGCCGACTAGTGGGTGCGAGATCGCAAGGAGATTGCCAGGGCGGTGGATGCCTAAATGGCGCCGCATATGTCCTTCAGGTATGTAGCAATCATAGTCTTCGATCGGGAAAAAGTCTTATACAATACCACTATATATATATAGTCGTGTATTATAGAACACGACAATATTTATAGTCGTCTATGATAGAACACGACTACGTATATAGTCGTGTTCTTTACGACACGACCATAGTTCAATTCGTGTTGAACTTATAGCCGACTAAGGCAACCGCGCATTGTTATAATGTTTTCATCTGTTTAATATGCAGATTTGGTTTTTCGAGCACACGACAATCTTCCATCCTGTCATGGGCCCTACCAGCCCACAGGCAAAAAGATGGCCAGGAAGTGGGGCCCTCATTACAGAGGTGAAGAAAGGTGCACAGAAGAAGCACAGTATGGCCGACTATTGGACGGGAGTGTTCCACAATCTTCAAATAGGGGAGGAACTCGTCGACGTAATCAGCCCCATGGCCGGAGAGGCATATCTCCTTGCTTCATCAACCTCAGGGGCCCCTCCTCCACGACGGCAGAGGCCGGAGAGGCCGGAAATGAAGAGGACTCCCAACCAACCTGCCTCCACTTCCTCGAGGACGGCTGCCCAGTCCACTGCAACTGCAATGGGCCGATTGGAGGGTGCCCTTCAGGGCATACAGTCACTAATTGAGATAGCTCTGTCATCGTATGAGGAGATGGGAAGGAGAGTCGGACCTCTGCGAGAGATTCTCCACTCTATGAAGTCCTCTGCCGCCTCAGCGTCAATGCTGTTAGAAGGTCAGATCTTTGAGCATCCGAAGGAGGAGATGACTGACGAGCCGATGAAGGAGCCGAAGAAGCGCCCCGAAATGGAGCGAAAGAAGTCATCGGTGCATCAGATGGAGCCGAAGAAGCGGCCCCAAATGGAGCCACAATCGTCATCAGTGCATCAGATGGACCCAAAGAAGCGGCCCCGTGAAAAGGAGCATAAGAAGAACACTCCTATTGGTATGCGGACAAAGGAGCTGGCAAGGAAGTCACATCTGGATTCGACGAAATGGGGTAAAGGTAAGTTGTAGACGATGATTTATTTTTTCGTGCCCCATCATACACGACTACTATATTTGTCGTGTTTCATTATACACGACTATGTGGTTTATCGTGTTACATAGAACACGACTATGTTTTTTATCGTGCTGCTACTACTGACATGAAGAAGTAAAATGTCATTTTAGCTCCCATCAAACGCGCGGATGAGGAAGACAAGATTGAACGGGCTGCAAAGAGATCCTCTGCCAAGATGTTTTTGAAGAAGCTCCAACCAGAATTCAAGGAAGATATGGAGCGTGCAGAAGTCGAGTCCCGTCCGACGTACAGACGGGACCTATTCCCCCCTGGTGTAGTGATAAGGAAGCGAATGAGGACTGTCTCCTCGAGGGAATTGCAGAGGATTAGAGAAGAGGACCATATATGGAGAATGGCGGAGGAGTAGGAAAGAAGGAATAGGTGCCCTCAGCCGAAAGCCGACTCCGAACAAACCATATCCGATCGACAAGCGACCTCTATCATCGATGTGGTCATCTCTTCCATACAGCAGTCGGATATCGAAACCGTCAAGGAGGATGTGAAGGGCGGGGATGTCGACGAGGAGGAGGTGAAGGCGGATGTTCTGGAGAAGGAGACGAAGGAGGAGGAGGGGAAGGAGGAGGAGGTGCAGGCCGACGAAGAGGCGATGGAGGAGGAGAAGACGGAGGAGGTGAAGGAAGAGGAGGCTGAGGAGGAGAAGGCGAGGGAGGAGGAGGAGGTCGCGGAGGGCACTGGCTTAACCGCATCACAGCCGGTTGACGTCGATGTCCTCCTAACCCCTCAAAAGTCTAAGTCTATAATTGCACTCCCCGACAACTATGTCGATTTGGAGTTATGCTTCGACATGGGGGTATTGTTAGAGCAGGATAGAGTGGCAATAGATGGATGGATCGCCAATCCGAGGAAGGCTTATCCAATCCCAACGCTATGTGATGACGACTATTTATCCCTCCTACAAACAACAGAAATAAACACCAATGTAAGTAAACCTATGCTCCTCATATGTTTTTGTTGACGTAAAGTCGGTATTCGAAGACACGACTTTGCGCGTAGTCGTGTCTGTGAAATACACGACTATACGCATAGTCGTGTCTATCGATGACACGACTAGCATGAAAATCGTATATATAGAATAATCGACTTTTAATTGGAAGTTGTATGTTGCCTTACTGAAATGTAATGACTCCTGTGGATGTTTTTCCATAGGTTATAGATGCGTTTTTAAGTCTGTTGAGCCAGCGCAATGAGAGAAACCCGATGAAATATCCGTGGGCATTTTTTGGTTGCCACGCATTCAAAGAGATATTCGACAACGTAAGTGTTCCCTGCATAAGGAGCTATAAGTAATTAAGTATGATATTACGAGCATCGTTGTCTAAATCTCTTTCGGTTTCGCAGGAGCACCAGGAAGGGGGAAATAATGCCAAATTGGTTAAAAAACTCGGGAGGATGCTGGACGGCTTGAACAAGAACATGTTCTACGCATTTTTCCCAATCCGCACAGGCTCCCACTTCTGCCTCGTGTATGTCCATTTCCCGCACTGTGTATGGCGCTTCTACAACCCGCTGTCTGGCAGATCCCAATTATATCCGCATCACAGAAAAGCTGCTGACAAATTCACGCAGTTCATGAACGTTGTGATGGCAGGCAAGCTGGGGTGGTTTGGTTTGCTAGACTGGAAGATGACTCAGATAACCAAAGCGCCGTGGCAACAAAATTCGAAAGACTGTGGCATCTTCATCATGATGTATGTCGCGCATTTGGCGTCCAATGTGAACCCACCGGAGTTTGATCAGTCCACAATCACACGACTGTGGCGACCAGTCATCGCTTCAACCTTGATTCGGGGGGTTATTAACAGCGAGTTTGACGACGATTCCGGACAAGGCACAAAAGATGCCGTGACAGTTGCGGGTTTTTTGCGGCTTCCGGATAAAGAATAAATTGAAATTCATTTTATTCACATTATTTTAATGTACAAAGTTCATTTGCTGTAAATACCGTACTCTTTCACTGTACAAAGTTCATTTTAATGTACAAAGTTCACATAATTCCAATTCTTTTTTTGACTCATACCAGATGTAGACAAAATATCGCAAGCATGAATGTGAATACGGCCTTCATACAACAGGGTACTTTCCTTTTAGGAATGTTCCATCAAGCGTGAGCAACGGTCTCAGTGTTCTTCGGAATGCTCTTGCGACCGGGCCGAACATCCAAAACACACGTCTGAAGTCGTAGCCGGCTAACTCAATTGGGATATTAGGTATATCAGCTGATCTTTCTATGACCACATGTGTACCTGCGTTAGACCGCTCTAATTCCCTTCCGTAATGTGGCAAAATACGATAAGCGTCTTCAGGGTTGCCATCGATCAATCGGATCAATTCCTCTTTCGCCCTCCATGCCCTTTTATAGTTGACTGTGATGCCCCAATGCTTCTCAATGTATTGTTGGATATTTGAGATTTTTATGGAGTTTGAATCCTTATGGAGGCCATGACACTTCCTCACAATCCAGAGGTGAGAAGCCAATGGATGATCTTTCAAACTTAGAGAAGTGTCACATGTATGCCGTTCTTCCCTCCTTGTTACGCTGACTCCATCAAGTCTGTTCGACGCTCGTATGTACCACTTGCACCCCGAAACCTTGCAACTTGCAGCGAATGTGTCCTTGCTCTCATCCGCTACTTTGAACATGAACTTCCTCTTGATTGCCAGATTAGTTAGAACCATCTTGAACTGCTTGACGCTTTCGAATCTAGCCCCTAAGGTAAGTTGTGCCTCGTAGTCTTCTGCTTGCAAACTTCCGGTCAGCATCGTCTCCTCTTCACAATGTTTTGAAGGACCGGCCTGTGCAGAATAGGTACCCCAGTCCCAACCACCATCACCCTCAATATTGAGATAGTCATCGTCCTCCGACGCGATAGATTTCCCTTTACATGTGTCTCCTGCCGTGGGACCTCTAGAAGTTGATGTTCCCGTGTGATATGGCTGGCTGAAATGTGGTACTGTAAGAGGCTCATCCCACTCATCTGCAGACTACGGTAATTCATCTTCATCCAACAATTCTTCTTCATCTGGACTGGAATCTTCATCTTCATCTTCTTCTTCATCTTCACCTTCTTCTCCATCTCCAAAACTGCGGGAAAAAAGATGTATGACTGGACTTGACAAAACGATAGCACGTACTATGAGGTATTGTCTTATGCAACACGAATTGATTTATAGTCGTCTACGATGGAACACGACTAGGTATATAGTCGTGTTCAATACGGCACGATAAAATTTTTAGTCATGTACTATTATAGTCGACTATAATAGCACACGACTTGCCTGTATCCGCGCCTTAGAAGTCTCACCTCGCATAGTCTCCATCTCTTCCTCCTTCGACTGCTGATGCGGGTGTCTTATTGCCCGGGCTGGACGGCCTCTCCGGTGGTGTGTTACCGGCCGGCATCACTTCTGCCTCTGGTAGCCTCTCCTCCTCCTTATTTGCATTGGCATTTATTTCCTTATTGAGAGTCGAAGTCTCCATGTTATTGCCCGTAGAAGTCCACTCCACGTACAGGCGGAGTAGTCCATTTGTGCCTTGCTTGCTCTTGTGAAGTATAAATATTGACTCCACGTCTTTATCGTCTTCAAGGAGAAATGTGTATTCTTCAGAGTCAACACAATACGACAAAGTTAATGTACCAGGTGTAGACTTAAGCGGTAATCTTTCTTCCACTAGCTGCAACAGTTCCAGGTACTTTACTCGTGTATCTATAGGCAGGAGCTTCCGTTTCCCGCCCACGTACTTAGCAGAATTTGTCAAAACTCCATCGTAGTGTAAACAAAGAACTATCTTCTCCATCCGTACCTGCCATTAAAAAACCGAAATAAGTTAAAAATCCGTGAGACACGATATATTGAAAACCGTATATGAGTGCAACGTCTATGAGTCGTGTTTCATCAAACACGACTATTGTTACAGTCGTGTTGTCGACGACACGACTGTAACAATAGTTGAAAACTTGCTAAGTTTTGAACTTTCTTCTCTGGAACCAACTTTCATGATAAAAATTGTCGTACTTTAACTTCACCTACGAGTTTTTCGATGTACCTTGCCTCCGTTGAAGTTGTTTTCCAATACCCGATCTTTTCCACTCGTTTTCCCCGCTTGTTGCCCCGAAGATGACCTTTTCGGAGTTCGACGGCGCCGGCGCCGGCGATGATATGGGTGTTGTTGTTTTAATTAGTCTCCTAATTTTACTCGCAAGTGTACGAATCGGATTTGCAGTATAATCGCACAATTTTTACGAGGTCGAACCCACAGGGACTTGTGTAGCGGAATTCTAATTCGAAGATCAGATTATTACCCTTGTTGAAGAATTAAATTGATTTGACTCACTACAACTACGATTAATCGAAGACTCAATGCAATTAAACAGCTTTAACTAAGAAATTAATCTAAAGACAATTAAATAATCTATGAAAAAGAAACTAATCGACAAATAAAAATTGAAGCTTTAATCAAGAATTTAAGACACTAGGGCATAAGAATCAGCACATGACAATCATAGGAATATTTCTTTTAAAATCAGCAATTGTTTTCACGATTATCTCGTAGAGAATTGGAATTCAATCTATTCTCCTACGGAAAATTTCAGCATTAAAGCATATAGATTTTTAAATAGAGTTTTGCATTCTCTTGCATATCAATAGATGAGATTCAAATCATTAGCTGTATCCATTATACGATGAATCACAGGTAATACCCAAATATCATATTCAACATATAATCCAATGCAATTAATTTGAGAATAGCAATCGTTAAAACGCATTAATTTAGACAAAACAACTGCATCGCATAAATACTATTCCTACAACTAATCATGGCTTCATCTCAGCCCTAGACAGGGATTTAGCTACTCATGCTATAGAAATTAACTGCAAAAATAATGAAATTCATTTGCATTAAAGGTAAAATCAACTTACAAGACTTTTTGAATAATAGAAAATAAACCAGAAGTACTGTTCCTCTTCCCCACGGACTACTGTTCACAGCAGCAGCAGTTCAAAAATGTCGAACTGTTCTTTGAATCCACATAGTAATACAATCAAACCCCAGATGTAAAGAAAATAAAAGGCAGAAATTTAGAATTGAAAACTGGAAAAATGAGCCCGGGAACTGTCTGGTCGTCCCTTTTCTGTTCTTCGACTCCTCTGTTTTTATACTGAGAACTGTTTTTTTTTTTTTCTCAAATCAACTTTCCAAAAACCGTTCTTCCCAAATCAGCCATCTGCCCTTCAAAATCAGTAGATTCATAATTCCATTCTCGACCAAATTTGTAGACAGAATCCTATTCTTCCTCGTCTCGAAACAGAACTAAAGGACCCAAAAATTGAAACTTCCCGAACTGAGCCAAATCCAGCACAGATCTACCCCGTCTGAAATCTCAAATCAAAAAAATGAAAATGGAAGCCTTTACCATTGTGATCCGGATTTACACTTGATTTCCCGATTTAGCTCCATCGCATGCGTTCTTTCCAAATGAATCAGTTTCCTTCTGTAGCTCGCTGTCGACGCCCTGTTCCTCGCCCATGGCCGCCATCATGTGCGCCGCTTCGAGTGACTGCCGCCGTCGTCATCAACCTCCTTCATTGCCGTCGGGTTCTTCACCGGGACCTCGGAATAGCCCTTCTGCTGATTCGCCGCCGTCGGCCAGCTTCTTCTGCCATCTCTTTGCCGTCGTCGCCAAGCCCAGCCCCGTCGCCGTGATGCTGTCCGCCGTTGAGCCCAGCCACCTCAGGCCGCCTCCTTCTTCGCCGGAATCCAGGGCCGCCGCCACAAGCTTCGCCGCTCTGTTTCAGAAACAGAACGCTGCCGTCGTGATTAGCTGCCGAGCACTTCAATCCGCCGGAAGCCAGTCTTGCCGCCATCCTGACCTCCATCGGGATCCATCCATGACCGCCGTCTTCAGCCTTGCCGCCATCGGCCGAAGCCCACCGGGACCCAGCCGCCGTCGCCACTCTGGTTATCGGCCTCTCGAACTGCCGGCTGGACAGAACACCCGAGCCTCGAGCGCTCGGGTTCTGTTTTTTACTTTTTTTTTATTTTTTTTTTTCAATGAACCGGACCATTGAACCGGTCCGGATTTCTTTCTTTTTTTCTTTTTTTTTTCTTTTCTTCCAATTAAACCCGTCGTATCATCCTTATCCGATAGATCAAATCTGAATGGCTCTTATCTTAATGCGGCGCCCGTCTTCCTCATTAGTGAACATCAACGGTTCCGATCTTCTCCGCGCGTGATCTCAGATCTTGGGTCGCTTTGGCATTTCAAAACCCGTCTAACGGCTTCACTTTTGGCTGTTCAACAGTACGAGCATGCGAACCTGTACAAAATAAAACATGTCCCAAATTAGACGCACCAAATATTTATAAAATTACGGAACAATGTTAAATTGAGCAATTTAGAGAGCCTTATTCGTTAAATTCCTAATTACTTAGAAAATTACCAAAATTCACTTTATTCCTCGTTTTAATCAGAAAACACAACTAACAAATAGGTAAAAAGGCATATAAAAATGTGTATTTTTCATGCTTAACAATGGGCGGCGAGGCCGGACGGAACGCCTTCTTCTCCGACTAACGGCAGCTTCTCCGGGTAATATGGAAAACCAAAGTGTGGGTGCCTTATACCTAAACCTAAGGGCATTTTTGGTACTTTCAGGGTCATATGGAAGGAAGAAAGGGATTCCGGGTAATATGAGAAACCCGTGTTTGGCGCCTGGTCAGACGTAAAAAGCTCGGTGTCCAGGGTGCAGGCATCGCGAAAGGGGATTTTGGCGGATATTTTTGGAACTGGGTTTAGAGAAAGTTAAATGACCCTCTACGAGGAATTTTGTGGTAGAAAGGAAAAAGGAGAATTTATTAAATAATATATAATAAAAAATTACTGATCAAGCGTACTATTCAAAATAATTCCCAATTTTTAAACGCCTTTAAGTTTAAACAAAAAGGTGTCTAACAACTTTAGCCTATTTTTGTCCTATTTTAAAGAGGTGATCACTTCAATGATATATATTTCTATCATTTCTGATCCATTTTTTATTTTTTTATTATTTTTCTTTATTTTTAGTGCTCTTTCTAATCATCATGATATTACAAAGATGTTGAGCCATTACATGTTATTTATTGTGGTAAAATACTATAAAAATTATGATAAATAGTATGCGATGACTCAACATCTTTGTAATATCATCATTTTAAAAAAGAACATTAAAAATAAGGAAGATTGAATTTTTTTAACAAAAATGGATAAAAAATGAGAGAGATATGTATATTTGAAGTTTGTCCCACTAAAATAGTTATTTCATAGGCTTTTTATTTTTTAAAATTTGTCCCATTTTAAAGGGGCGATCACTTTAATGATATATCTCTCTCTCATTTTTTATCCGTTATTTCTTATTTTTCATTCTTTCATATTTTTTGTGCTCTTTCTTATAATGATGATATCGTAAAGATGTTGAGCCATCATATGCTATTTATCGTGGTTTTTGTGGTATTTTACCACGATAAATAGCATGTGATGGCTCAACATCTTTATGATATCATGATGATTAGAAAGAGCACTAAAAATAAGAAAGAATGAAAAAAAGTGCAAGAACGGATAAAAAATGAGAGAGATATATATCGTTAAAGTGTTCGCCCCTTTAAATTGGATAAAAATAGCCTAAAGTTGTTAAAGGCGTCGTTTCTCTCTCAAAGGCGATAGTTCAACCGACGCCTTTCTTTTTAACTTAAAGACGTCGGTTCAACCGATGCCTTTCGGGTCGGTTTTTAAAAAAGAAGTCACGCAGGCGCTCATCAGATACCCTATTCGGGAATTATTTTGAACATGGTGATTGAACAGTAATTTTTTTGTATTATTTAATAAATTCCCCAAAGGAAAAATACTATTTTATAGAGAAAAAAATTTCTTGGAGAAAATAAGCAAACAAACATATTTTTAATAAAAATACCTTTTCTATCCTTTAAAAATCCCTTCCTGAGTGCATCCAAACAGCCCATAATAATGCATTTTCCTCATCTTTCCGTTTGCTCCTCATGTGACACTCAAGATGGAAATCAACAAAAGGCCAGAACCTCTCTAGGATGTTTGGAAACTTGACCCAGGTTGTCTTCCATTCATTCCATATTACCCACAAGAGAGTGAAGACCCGTTCACCCCATGAGTCCAACTTCTCCAAAAACAAGTGCACTAGTTCCACCCGCCAGAGCTTGGTCCAAAACATTTTGGATATTTAGGCCCTATTTGGTTGCAACTTCTTTGAGTAGAAGAAGCAGAATCTAGGGTATTCTGCTTCTTAGATTTTAGTTATTGTTTGGTTGGACATAAGGAAAATTCAACTTTCTAGTGAGTAGTCTGTTTGGCAACATAAAGAGAAAGCAGATTCTGAATATGGAAGTTATAAGAATACCCCTTATACTAATGAATCAAGCATTCAATACATGATAAATTTGAAATAGGGCATTTTGGCTGTTTTACCACACTGCTCCACCAGAAAGCATAAGGCATACAATTAGATGATTCATTAGCATACCTTTTGCACACGTGCAAGAATTTGAGTCATATTGCTTTTTAAATTCCCAACCATCTCAAGATTTTTAGTGCTAACATTTTTGGCAAGTTCTTCAAGTACAGGGTAAGCCTCTCTCTCAAGCTCTGTCACCTTTGCATCAAGATAAGAACAGACGACTTCCAAAGTAATTTCCAGTACTTGAAACTCAAATGGGAGCTCACGCTGGAAACCCTCCTTTTCCTGTATGTCCGCAAAGACTAACTCATTTCTCCTTGTTGGGCTATTAAGAGGAAGCTATTGTCTCAGCTGATCAACAAAGGAACGAGCATCCAGAGACAAAGGATCCAGCACCAACACTTCCTCTGCTGTAACGATAGCACTTACAAATTCTAAGTTCACAACCATGGTCTTTTCCCTTGTTGTACAAACAAAGGAAGACAAGAGTTAGAACACTCCCCACCTGTCAGAAATGTAATTCAATATAGACGAAATGGTAAACAAGCTAAATGGTACATCTCCACCGTAAAATATTAGATATATAAAAATTCCTTAGGCAAACATGATTGACAACGAGAAATTTGTGTAAGCTTTTCTATGTTTTTTTTTCGGTAGCTTCCTTCTATGTTAGAGGAGACAAATTATCAACATCAGTTCCATGATTCAAATACTCATTTCTCAATACACTCAATGTATCAAATAGCCATTGAAAACAATGACTAGTCAAAAGAACTAGGGATTAGGTCATTTAATATCATGTCTTTTTTTAAAGAATTTATCAGCATGTCGTAGTTTATGTTATATTCATCTTGACTACATCCACTAAGAAGCTTCTGAATGAATAACTATGATAAAAAAAATTATAATTTCGAGATGAGAAGCAGAATTTTTAATTAATTGGGCGTGCAACACAGATTCAGTCACAATTATTGTTCCCATTAATTGTCTAAGCTCTGAGTATATGACAATTTGGTGATAAAAAAGGCAGTTAAACCAGGAGTTGTCAGTAATGAAGCATGTTGGAACAGAATGCTTCAATGGAAAATCAAAACTAAAAAGAATTTACAAACTGGATTATAGATACATGTGACAGCAAATCTTCATCAGAAGACAGTAGAGGCAGCTGATAAAATTAGCACATATTAAAAACATACATGACTCTAGATTTGATCAACAAACACTTAGAAAAAAAACTCATGAGCAAAATTGACAAAACAAAGCCATACTTTTGAGATTCCAAAAAAAGGCAATAATTTGTATAGAAAAGGGGGACATGTTTCTGATGCAAGACTAAAGGTTTTCGCTTCCATGGACACGAATAAGTCTCCACCCTCTCAAGTTATGTAGATCAAATAGAAGTATATTTTTGATATACAGGATAACTAACAAGAACATGAAGCTAACAACC
Source organism: Houttuynia cordata (assembly GCA_039654745.1). NCBI lineage: Eukaryota > Viridiplantae > Streptophyta > Magnoliopsida > Piperales > Saururaceae > Houttuynia > Houttuynia cordata. The sequence goes on from CM077512.1 coordinate 3,688,023, forward strand.
TAGTCACAAATTATAGACAAGCAAGTAAAGTTGATTACAATACCAAACCTGCAATCATAAAATTTCTTAAAACATGCAACTACAGTAAATTGCAGTCCAAACCCCATAAACAATCAAAACACTGCAAGCCTTGCTGAAAATTGAAAACCATCATACCAAGGATATTGGATGAATGAGAGAAGACCGGCCCGAGGATCCTCAAGTCCCTAGCCGGAATCGAAGCCAACCTGATAATGGCCTTCTTGTCGCCCTCAATCAGCTCCGACCTGGGAGGAGAAGACTTGGAGTCGCGGGCTCGTTGATTTGATTCGATTTAGGACTGGTGGGGGAAGAAGGCAGGGGGTGGTGGCTCTCCTCTCCTCCACAATATTTCACATTGATGGCGACGAGCGGCAAATGAGACGGGAAGTTGCAACGAGCGGCGATGAGCGGCAGGAGCAATGAGCGGCAAAGGAGAAGGAAGTTGCAACGAGCAGAGAGGGCCAGAGGAAAAACATTGGAAGAAGAAACGATTTTGGCTTCTTTAGGAGATTATGAGGAAAGTCGACTTTCCCCAGAATCTGAGGGGGAAAGTCGACTTCACTACTCCTACGAATTCATACCAAGTAGTGAACCAAACGTACTTATGCCGTTATGCGGAAATTCACTAATTCTTTCAGAATCTCCTGCAATAAGTTGTAACCAAACAAGGCCATTTGGGCGTGAAAAAACCGGAATATCTACGGTGGATATTTCACTTCTACTGTAGCATTCAAGTTTTTTTCACTTTCAGGCTGAAAAACGTCCTGACGTGTTTCAGCTGAAAATGAAAAAAACATGAAATGATAGTGAAATAAAATATTTACTGTGGATGTTATGTTTTTTTATCACGCCCCAAATGGACCCTTAACATGAAAACCAAAGTTCTACCTCTTTTTCTTTTTCCTGGAAACAACAATGTCGGACCTCTAATTCAATATCCATTTGGCATGACATTCACGTAAAGTTTTTTTTTTTTTTGCTTCAAAATATCAGAAAATACCATGGCATTTATGGAAGGGGGATCACTGCATTAGAGAACATTGGGAATGAGGGAGAGTTAATACTGAAATTAATTTCTGGGGCAAATAACATGAAAGAAAATGAAAGCACTACGTCCAGCCCCAGACTCCTTATTTGAACTGCAACATAGATAGATTTGCCCATCTTTACCCTTATTTGGACTTTAAGACTTAAAAGACCTTGTACAAAAGAATGCTTTGCCAAAGAAAAAGAGGTAGGGGAAGGTCGCAATCAATTAGCAAATATTGCCATGAACCTGCAAACATGTATTACACACTATGTTAATCGAGGAGGAGACAAGCTAAAGTTCATAATTCCTGCCGAGTAAATATATGGATGTCCATCCAATAACCAATCCTCGTTTCCCACATCATTGTCTAAGTGAATTAAGATGCGTAATCAAAGCTATAACCACATTAACTTCTTCATAAGAAGCAGATTTCAAGCATCGCCCTTCTTCAGTACCAGTCGTCTAGCAAGAAAAAAAAGTATGACCCACAGAGTTATATCAGTCATAGCGGCAGGCTGATACAACCGCAGAGAGATATCTAATCGTTTTCACTAAAATATTGCTGTCAGATCATCTCAGAAGCACTCTTATGAAGATCACAACTGCAAGTAGAATGCTCGGACGCCAATAGAGATTCTATGAATACCTGGGAACTCTACATCACATTGTACAAGCGGAGACCCTGAAGGTAGAATTACACTGATCTGTCCTGAAAATTGAAATACATGGAAACGAATGAAAACTAACTGAACATATCAGTCTTCATTTGTTGATATGTTTGGCCAAAAGTGGGTGACCAGGGGGCTTCTTAGGTGGCTGGTCAAATTTGGGGTAATAGAATTGCTTAATGCAAATATGAAATATCTTTACCCAAAGGAAAGCTGATAACAAAGAGGACTATTCTAAAAAACATCCTACTAATTTACGCAGGTTGCAATTAAAATTTTGATGAGACAAAAAAAATTCTTTTTCTATAAGGTACATGAGAAAGATACATGAAAAACTTAGATGAATGCCACTTGCTTTTCTATCCCAAACACCTCAACCCCATTATCAGCATCAATCCAACTACACCCAGGCTCTTTCTTTAAACCCTGCTCCTCCATCTCTCTCCTCAGCTTTTCGACCTCATTCCACCTTCCAACGATGGCAAAAATCTGTGACAATAACACTAACATGGATGGGTGACGAGGCAATCCTGCCGTCGCCGTTATTCTTTCTGCAATCAATAATCCCCTGTCTAGCTCATTTAAATTCTTACAACATACAAGATAAGTTTGCCACAATGACTCTTCATACCTCTCTGGACAGCTTCTGATGAATTTTTCAGCTTCATCAAATCTCCCACCTTCTGCCAGCAGGTGAACCATGCACAAATAATGTTCTTCCTCTGCTTCAATCTCCATGGATTCAAACACACTCCTTCCATAATCAATATATCCACCATGCCTACATGCTGAAAGAATACAAACATAAGTCAACCTGTTTGGCTTTATTCCTTCACTCTTCATCTCTTCAAACAATTCTATGACATTATTCACTTTTCCATGGTGTGCAAGTGCGCCTATTATAGAAGTCCATGAAACAACATTCCGATATCTCATTCCTACAAAGATCTTCATTCCATCATCCAGACTTCCACACTTGGCATACATATTGATCATTGAATTTTCTACTCTCAATTCTCTTTCAAGGCCAGTTTTAATGCACAGACCGTGAATCTGCTTACCAAACACAAGCATTACTAACCTAGTACAAATACCTAACACAGAGGTAATCGTGATCTCATCCTCATTAAGTCCACATTTCATGAAATCACAAAAAATACGTAGACCCATTTCTTCAAGACCATTTCCACTGTACCCTTCAATCAGAGCATTCCAAGATGCAACATCTTTGTACTCTAAAGACTTAAAAACTTTCAGGGCATCACCCATCTCTTTACATCTAAAGTACATTTGCAGAAGCGCACAGCTGATGAAACAATCCAAATCCAAACCCATTTTAACAGAAAGTCCATGGAGTAATCTCCCACAACCTTTGTCCACTGTGCATGCGGAAACAATAGAAGAAAGAGAAAAAGAAGTTACAGAGACTCCCACTTCCCTCATTCTCCCAAATGCATGAATTGCATTTTCCAAACGCTCATTCTGTGAAAAACCAGATACAAGTGAGTTCCATGATACATCATCTGGACTCCCAATTTGTTCAAAGGTTAGCTTGGCCTCGGTGACCAAGCCATGTGCCATGTAGAGACTGAGAACAGCATTGGAGACCATTGTATAACCCAGGAAACCTCTTTGAAGTGAGTGACCATGAACCTAAGCAGGAGATAGAACAGATTACATATGTACATACAACAAAAAGCTATTCCCCAGGAAGCACAGATACTCCAGAACAGATGCCACATTCGGATATGGCTTCCTGTTTGTCATACCTCTCATATCAGACACCAACTATAAATTACTATTACATAATAAACATCAATCGAACATTAAACAACTGATACGTGAGTTTGAGGTATGTGCTTTCCACTAAAAAAAAGCACGTAGACTGTTCTTAAATTATAGATTACGCAATCTAGGATAACTTTGCCTACCAAAACGGAATATATGTTAACTACATTTCAGACATACAGCTACCTTTTCATTATAGTTTAGCTTTTAATGTAACTACTATCCTAAAGCATAGCTAAAAATATATGATAGCTAATATATTAGTTACAACTATCCCCTCATATCGTCTCTTGTTTTATTTTGTATCTTGTTCTATACAAAACCTATATCGTGCTCCCTTGGCCATTCCAAAATGAAAATATATCTAAATGGCCAGATATGAACAATGTAAAGAATTACCTGCATTCCTTGCCGCAGACGACCTTGCTCAGCACACACACTGATCACACTCGCATACGTGTATTCAGTCGGATAACAACTCGCATCCTGCGAGATCATTCTTCCAAAGAGCTCTGCAGCTTTGTCACTTCTCCCACACTGTCCATACCCTGATATAAGCGCAGTCCAGGCGACGGTGTTCCTCACCGGCATTTCGTCGAACAGCTTCTGCGCGCAAGACATCCTCCCCCATTTCGCATACAAATTCACCAAATGATTCCGCAGGAACAAATTCGCCCACCACTCCTCCCGCTTCAGAATAGCCGCCTGGGCCGACCTCCCAGAGCCGTACAGGCGGCGCCGGGCGCACGTGCCGAGCAGCTGCCCCAGCATGGCCGGCGTCCAGCGCACAGTCCCCGTCCCTGCGGAGAAGGGCAGCAGCTCTAGCATCCTTTAGCATCTTCGGCTTGATATCCCGCCGGAGAGGTCTACTCGGCGGAGTTGACGGCCAGGCGGGCGGCTGAGGCGGCGGCGGCGGGGCAATTCTAGTTCGAGCCTCTCTATATCGGGCAAGCGTAATAATCGGGTCCCGTCCGGATTATGTCCTGATTTTGTCCGACCATTGCGGAAACCCTAAATTGGGTTTGGGAGTTGGGACAGAAGTGGGAAGAAGGGGAAAGAGGAGCGGCCATGCCAGAGAGGGAGGAAGGACGAGAGTCGCACAGCAGGCACGGCCATTCAAGGCCTGCGAGGGAGCCCAGGTGATCTTCTCCCTCTTTTCCTTTGATTATGTTTTTTGTTGGATTTTTTGGAGATTTTTCTGGGTTTTTTCTAGCCTGTTTTCGCATGTTTAGGGGCTGTCTTTGTCTTTGTTTCCTTAGGGTTTAGATGTGTAGAAAATGAGGAGTTTTGCAAATTGTGTGTGAATCAGAATGGAAGCTGGCAGCTGTTTGAAAGGCATTGGAATTTATGGAAGAATTACTTCTTTGTTCTTTTTAGCAAAAAAAATGGTGAATCTTAGCTGATTAAAGGTTGTGTCAATACCATTCTGTGCTATGTTAGGCCTTTTTTGCTACTCCCTTAGTCGAACAGCTTCTGCGCGCACGACATCTTCCCCTATTTTGCATACAAATTAAGCAAATGCTTCTGCAAGAACAAACTCAACCACTAGGCTGTCCGCTTCAGAATTGCGCGTGGGCCGACCTCCCGACGCCGTAGTATTAACATTTGGTTTGACAGAATGAATTATTCTGGAAAACCAAATGGTTATTCTAATTCCGGACGGAGGAGTAAGTGGCAAGATTTTAGTAACAGAATTACAACTAGAATATGCTTAAAACAATCTGAATTCTGGGTTCTTTTGGTAAGAATGTACTCATCCGTCTGGAATTAGTAGTATATCATTTGGTTTTCCAAAATTAAGTGATTTTAGTTCGCTGTGGATTACAAAATGTTACAACTAATAATGGGCGGGGGGAATAATTCAGAATACGTCTTCTATTTCTTCGTCACAGTTAGGGTCGGCTATAACAACCTCTGCCGGCTCGGCACGAGACTGGTCAACTGTATTTGTTCTGTATTTATACAATCTACATGAGCAACGAATCTTCTGTACAGAAATTGCTTCCAAAGTCTCATACTCGGATTTGATCTGAGAACATTCTTAGTACTTTGTTTTTTATTCAAATTATGAACCTTAGCTGATTGAAGTTTGTATTTTATACTATACTCCGTATTAGGCGTTTTTGTTATGTGGCCAACATGTAGTGTTAATGAGAATGAGAATTACAACTACAACATGCTTAAACAATCTGAAGTCTGGGTCCGTTCCTGCTACCTGTTGGCTATGTCTTTGTTTACGGAGTGTTTAGAAATAGACGTAGTGGTATGAGAAACAGAAGGGAAGATGGCTGTTTGGGCATTTAGAGACTTTAGGAGGTTCGGCTGTTCTTTGTTTTTTAAGAAAATGTTTAACCTTAGCTGATTAAAGTTTGTTAAAGTGCCATTTGTGCTTTATTAGGCCTCTTTTGTTACTCCGTGTGTGTCAAGCTTGTAGCATTAATGAGAATGATAATTGCAACTAGAATATGCTTAAACGATCAGAAGTCCGGGGCCATTCCTGCTTCCTGTTGGTTATGTCTTTGTTTACTGAGGGTTTAGATATAGACACAGTTAAAAAGATGCCCAAGATGGAGAAGAAATTGAATGGAAGCTAGGTGAAGTGGTGGCAGCCACGTAATTAGTAGAGGATGAATGGACTCTTTTCTCTCTTGGTTCTCACTTTTCTAGTTGATTCAGTAGCCTTTATAAAGTATACTTCGGGCATAATTAGTTAGTACTTTTGTATCCGTTTTGGCGTTAAAATCTGTTGAAGGGATGTTATCATATGCTGATGCTTGCTAATCTCCTTGTTGCCAGTCCTAAACGATCTAGGAGAGATGGAAGACCAGAAATAGAAAGAAAGGCCTTCTCTACACATAATTCGGAGAATGTGAACAATGCTGATCGGGAGAGAAGGCACCGGAGGCATTCACCTGATGCAGTACCTATTGAGACTAAAATAGCATCTCAGTTAAAGACAAGGTCCGAGGTGGAAAAACCATCAGATGGGAAGAACGATGGAGTGCTTGATGGCACCAAACATTCTTCAGATCCTGCTGAAATCCCACGATCTCGATTATATTTTCAGGTTTGGTGATCTTTTTATCAATTGTGCGAGGAGTCCTTTTTTTGCACACATCACGTTTGGTTTCGAATAGTTGATGTGGTATGCGCATGACCTGATATTCATAATTAATGTCTGTGCATCTGCGCATTTTTTAAACTGATATTTAGAATGAAACAACGTATTAATAGATGTTTGCTTATCAGTATTCTTTTATCCTCTAGAAAGAAATTGTTTAGTTCAGCCTGTTATCCTCTCCTTCCTAAAGATTTGTTATATTGGTATTTGGTATATACAAACCTTTTTCTTTCTGATGTAGTGACATCTGTGCACTTTGAAAGTGCCTCAGTGTATAACTATCTTAGGCTACCTATGCATGTCTTAATACAGCACGATGAGCGTGGTGGTGCTGGCCAAAGTGGCAGAAGCTATGCTCGCAGACATACTGGTAGTAACCTTGCTCCTTGCCCTCATATCTCATATTTCATAGAACTTATTATTGCTGCTTTTTTTAAAAAAAAAAACAAGATCAATCAATGAAAATGTTAGTTTATTGGTGAAGTAATGTTATGCACTTTTCGTTCTTATTATGCATTATTTATTCTACTTTCTGATTCTTTTCTCATATTAGAACGTGGGAGGTTGAGTGATTTCAAGGATGGAATGACTGGCAGAGCTGAGGATAATGTGGCATCACATGATATGCAGAAGAAAGAAGAAAGAAAGCAGACTCGACCCGCCGAGGATGGGAGTTGGCACCATGATGGATTCTTTGAGTTGGAGGCTGAGGCACCGCCTTCCAGGAAAAGACCATTTACGGAGAAAAAACTTCTGCCTGACGAAGGAAATGACGCTGATGTGAAGAAGGATGAACCAAGCTCACATAACATGCATGGAACAGAGAAGAGGCATGAGAGGTGGGTTGACAAAAGAGAAAGATTGGGAAATCGGCCTGCACGTCGGGTGGAATCTCAACGGCGTGAATTTGCCTCTAGGGATAGGTTTGGCAGCAGAAGCAGGTTTCCCGGAGGAGACGGGTTTAGCCACCGCAACAATGAGACAAACCAGAACCGCAGAACCACTGATCATGTAGAGAAGTGGAAGCATGACCTATTCGATGAGGCAAACCGCAGTCCACCTCCCAAAAATGAGGAGGATCAGATAGCAAAGGTAGAAGCACTGTTGGCTTTGTAATGATGTTTATTATATGACTAGAATGGCATCTCATGGTAAGCAATCTTTTGTGTGCTTTTTGATATAATTTGTTTGTAATGCTTATATGACAGTCTTTTTTTATTAGTTAAGAACTTTCACTAATCAGTAAATTTTCATGGAACAAATCAGATAAGCTGACCACATAAGTTTTCAACATTTTGACTAAGCATGTTTATCATCCGGTCCACATTGGAAATTAATGCAGCATCAATTAAGCCATATACATAGTTATCAGCTGATTGTACCTCTTTACCCTAACTTTTTTTTTTCTCTTGGGTGAGTTTCTGTAACAATCTTAAATCTCAGGTAGAGTGGCAGGTGAGTTTTGTTAATAAAACTAAAGTTCAAACTGCCGTTAAGAAGGCTCTTAGCACACATGGCAACGTTCATGGTGCCCAAAAGTTGCCGCTGCGCCATCATCAGGCAGTGCATTTTGGGTGTGAACGGCTGTGCGCTTTCTTTAGATATCCAATAAGCAAATTCTGTGTGTCGCCATCACTGGAGATCCTATGATCTTTCTGCTTTTTGTTTTCATTCTAGAAACCATATCAGGTCTACATCCTCCTTTTATATGGGCATCATTGAGTCTATTTGATACAATATTGAGTCTAATTGAAGCAAGAGTCATCAGTAAATGCTAAACATGCTAATACTGTATATAAGACACCTTATCCGCACATGCTAGTACTTGGAGGCATCTTCAAATTGCACCTATCAATTGGACAACGCCAAAGACAGCAACCATCTCAGCCAGTATCCATAATTTGATGGAAACCCATTATGTCCATGAATCTGTTCCACACGGAGAAAGAGAAAGAAAAGGAGTCACAGGGGTCCCCTTCTGTTCCGCCCACTGAGGAAGATAAATCTCTGCACCAAATCTGTACTCCAAAACCTTACACTTGGTTTTGATTGGACATAGGAAAAGTGGGTTCACGTGACAATGGGGAGCCCACTTTCTTCTACCCAATAAAAAACCAGTGTAGGATTTGAAGTACAGATTTCTGTGTACAAAAATAAGAGATTCTCAGGATTACTGACATTGTTCAGCTTGAAAGAAATTGAGAACTGAATGGAAGAAAACAAAAATGAAGAAAGGGATGAGCAAGGACTGATGGTGTGGACATGAAGTCTGGAGTGTGACCTCAAGAAGACCACTTCTCCGTGGAGGGTGGACTCCCAAGTCAAGCTTATATTAGATAACAACATGCAAACATTCAACAAAAGTGAGAAATCATCCAAATAGAAACAATACCATAGCCTATTTGACTCACCAAACAGTACTATAAGAATAGATGCCGACCGGCCCCCACTGATAAGCGAGAGCGCGTCATAGGTAGGGGCATACTCAGGGTAATACAAGACGGGACAGGTGACCGCCAATGGACCCATTTATTTCTCTGTCTTCATGGTGAACAAAGAAAATTTTAGGGAAAAGATCTTTGAGATCTCTTTCTTTTTTTTTTGTACAATTCTCCAATATCGTAATCTTTCCTTTTCTTATTCTAGATCATAATTTTGGAAAAATTATTAGGTGTAGATAGGACACCGTGCTGGTGTCCTATCGTCGTGTCGATCACCGATGGGTGATTGACACCACAGCACCTTTGGTGGCCCTTACCCGAGCAAAGTGATAAATACCCACCATGAAGGGCCACCATGGGTGTTGTGGTGTCAATCACCCATTGGTGATCGACACCACGATAGGACACCAGCGCGTATCTACACCCAATAACTTCTCATAATCTTGGACGGAACTTTTGAAAAATATGATTGGCTATTTACACCAAAACAATTCTTTTTTATTCGCCTTAGTAGTCGTAATCCATTGGTAAAAGCTTCACGAGTTTAGTCTTTGGTGAAGCGGAAAAACACTATTATCCCTATCAAACAAATTTCTTATTCTGCCTTCGGGCCTTCTTATAACAACTCCAAAAAAATCACACTTAGGACTTGGGGATTAAATCATTTAAAAATGAAGAATTAACATGTGTGCGGAATTATAATGATCAACAAAGTGTCACTGACAAATTAAACTGTCCATGAGATAAGCGCCAGTAGTATTGCAAAATTTGAATGATCGACAAAATCAGATTGACACTAAAATGGGTTGATGGGTCATATATCGATGATGTTTCAAAATCAAGCTAAGTCATGAAACTCTCTTTTAAACGTAAACCCTTAATATAAATACCCTATTTGCGCACAGTTGTTCACGCCCAAAAGGAGAGACCACTAGGGGGTCTCTATTTCTTTTCTTTTTACCTAATCAAGGCCGGTTCAAATACTTATTCTATCCAATGAAGCTTATCTCCATTTGAAAATGAGTAAAATTTATAGGACTCTAACCCCCCCCCCCCCCCCCAATATTTTTCCCTTTTATTTTTTTTGTCCTGAGGGAGCAATCCTTTTTTTTCAAATGCAGTCAGGTTTCATTGGATTGGAGTATGTTCCACATTACTATCTGGTTTTTTAAAATGAATTCATTTTAGTGCCACACTAATAATCTGATTTGGTTTTTGCAAAATCAAATGAGACCACTAAAGTGGAATAGAGGAAGTATAACTGAGCTGCTCCTTAATTCCCAACTCAATTTCTTGTTCACTCTCGCATCCATGGAATTATATCGCCGATATATCGATATCGGGCCCCACCCGATAAAACGAGATGGATAAATATCGTTTTTTATTTTTTTCAAATATCGCCGATATATCGGTTTCGGACCGATATATCGCTATTTTATAATAAAATAATATTTTCGGAAAAAAATTTTTTTTTTTTAAAAAGGGGGTAAAAAAGTAACTTTCCCACTTGTTTCCCATCCTAATATGCATATTTTAAAATCTCTACTTTGTCTAAATTAGTATAACTCATTTTAGAAGCTAGATTATGAAATTATACGGTAAAAACTAGTTTTTAACTACCGATATTTTTTTACAAATATCTCCAATATATCTCCGATATTTTGTCTCTTAAGTCGACCGATACGATACCGATATCCGATACGGAATTCTATGCTCGCATCAAGTTTAGGTGTAAAGATGTTTTCCATTGGCACTTGTGGTATAGAAGACTTGTTATGACATTTTATGAGCCACGCGGTTGTCTTCGCACCGCGATTTTAATACTAGTGTTTTTGTAAAGCACATGGTGCACGTGCACGTTGATAAGCACTATTCCTCTAGTGGAAAGACGAGCTGCTGATTAGGAGTCATAATGGTACTATTATTAGTCGGCAACGGCCTTCTCTGGGTCCCACGGGCCCATTATGTAAGCGTCGAAACTAGAGTAATTCAAACCCCCAGAATGCCATCTGGGATTTGCACACGTGATTCAAGCCATCGATCCTTAGGCTCGACATAGATGGGAGGAGTCGTGCTATTATGACCTTAACCATTTTACGCAATATGACGGGAATCGGATCTGCTGGTGAAGCTTCACCAGCCATCGATCATACGGAATCGACGGAAAATGTGTGTGCTCGGTCAAAAAACATGTCTTTTGATCGAGTGCACATTATGTCGATGTGTGGCGTCGATTCCGTGCGATCGACGATTGGTGAAGCTTCACCAGAAGATCCGGACTCATGATGGCGTAGTATGAATAGGGCGTGGTATGAATAGAGCGCACATTATGTCGATGTGTACTCTCCCCTTTTATGATGGAACACTTTGGGTGCATTTAGAAACTGATAGTGAAAGGTAAAAAAATAAAATCAGGCTGAAAATAATCAAAGGTGATTTGTAGGTGATTTTTTTATTGTAGAAAACCTGTTTGGGAACCTAAAATTAATCATATTTTCAGTCTTTACATCAGCCTGACTCTTGATTGGTGACTTCCGTTTGAGAACTTAAAAAAAAAAATTAAGTGTGATTTGTGTTTGGCAAAGTCGGTGAAAAATTTATGTTTTGGACGGCGGGTAGCGGCCGTGGGTGGCAGCGTTGGTGGTGGGTGGTGTCGGCGACGGCGGGTGGGTGGCAGCGGGTTGGGCGGGTGGCGGTACCCAGCGATGGGCGGTGGGTGGTGGGTGGTGGTAGTGGTGGTGGGTGGTGCCAGCCGTGGGCGATGGCGATAGTAGAGGTGACGAGGAAAAAAAATTTAGCCTGATGCTCATTCGAATGAGAATCAGAAAAATCACCTTTTTCAGGGGTGATTTGCTGATTTTTTTCGGTGTTCACCGTTAGTAGTAAAAATTGTCCAAATCAGTAACCAAACACACTATTAGCCGATATTTTTTCACCTATCACCATCAACAACTCTTATCAGTCAAATCAGTAAACAAACACCAATAAGAAGAATTAGGCCATTTGAGGATTTTTTTTCCGGATAATCAGTTTCCAAATCTCTAAGATCGACGGACACAAATCCAACATGGCGCACTAAGCATATTGGACAAATTTCTCCAGCCGAAGACCCCAAAGTTTATTTAGCACGAGGGGAGGTCAACTCAACGTACTTATCAAAGACCGGTTCGACTGGTGGGCATCGTTTTTTCTCCAATTCCGAGTGAAGTGTCTTTGCGACTAGCTACATGCTCATTCAAATGGTGGACTTATCTTTCTTTAACACTCTTTTTTGGTGTTGGCGATTGGCCTTTTGAACATAAAGTATTACTCCTTCAGGTCAATTATACTAGATACATTTTTTTTTCCAATGAACTAAATTTTTAGTGTATTTGAAAAAACTGTATATATATTAGAAGTGACAAGAGGGAATAAGTTAAATGGACAACCTGTTCAAAAAATACAAGCTTTCTGCGTAATATATGAGCAGGAGTAAGCAAACCCCGCTGGCGTCATGTATTATTAATGGGTGTATTAATAGGCACTGCACGATTGAAATCACACAGCTTGGAAGTGTCAGGGGATGCTGCGTTCTATTTTAATTTGTTAAAAGAAAAGACAATGTTTCTAGATTCGAAAATCAAGTTGGAGAAAGCAATAAAACTTAATGAACCAAATTTATTATATAAAGATGCCAGTTTTGAGAGTATGCCATGCTCATTTTGGAACTTCTAACGTAATCATATTTTTTATGCATATGCACAATCTCTTGGAAGTTGGAATTACCCGATGCAGAATCCATAATACAACGAACAAAATCAGCATTGCCTAAAGTTAGGAAAATAAATGAAAAAGTTTACTCCTAAAGTAAAATTTAGCTCATATGTAAATCAACGGTATCTATTAAAAGTGCCCCCTAGAATCCTCCTTTATATAGGGTCTTAGACATCCATGAGCCTCCTAGCCTAATTGGAGAAAGAATTTCAAACAAATCCACCTTAGATAGAAGTTTCTCATACGAACACGTAGCATCTCGCAAAGGGTCCAATCAATAACTAGAAAGGACCAGTCCACCACTACACTTTCTATCAACTATATCAAGTTCTATATGACCTGCCAGTCGACTTCCTTTTCTCTTGCATTTGTCCTTCTTTCAATGGGATTCAAGACATGTAACACCCGAAAAATTTATGTGCTTATTAAAATTGAATGATCTAAAAATATTAAATTTTAATGCTTATTTTTGCTATATTTTGTAACTTTGGAGTTAAAGTATGTGAAGAGAGCTTTCCAACGCCACTGACGGTGCACAAATCGGAGTTCGGAGCATAAAGTTATGTTAGTTTGAATTTTGGTATGCAGTTGGGGTATGCGATTGATCGCCGGGATATGCGATTGATCGACGGGGTACGCGATTAATTGTCGGGATACGCGATATATCGCAACGGCGGATTGAATACGGAAATTGCGTTTTGAGTGGATTTTTTTGAGAAAAAGATACCAAATCCTAACCAAACTTGGAGATTAAGTTCATGAGTAGATTTTGGAGGATTTTAGAGGATTCATATTGGAGAAAAAAGTACATGATAAGGAAGGATTTGCATAAGAGGTGGAAACTCTAAACTCTATATAAACCCATAAGAGGGGAGGGCTTGTGCGATTCATATCAAACCCTAGCTCTATAAATCTTGTATTTTTCTCCTTCCCACGTTCACCCTTCTCTCAAGCTTCTTCTTGGTGTGAGTCTTCATCCAAAGCTTGGAGTGGAGGCATCGCTACGAAGCGAAGAAGGCAAACGACGCGTAAAGGGCGAGACTTTTGTGAAACGAAAAGTAGGATGATTTTACCACTATTCTTTATGATTTATTTCAATCATATGAATGTTTATGATTCAAGTTCTGATGTCAAATATGTGACCTTATTTGGGAATAAATATGTGTGGTATTTCTAATCATGAGTTGATTATGATCATGCTCTTATATGTGAATATGTAGGGGCCAATTGATATATGATATGTAACATGAAAAAATGGTATACTTTGGTAATTCCAAACAATCTTAGGGTCTGTAATTGATCTAGGAGGGGAGTATGGTTGTCTGTTAATAATATATTATCACCTATAATATGTTATTAAGTAAGATAATCGAGTTTAATGAAGAGTCTTAATCTCAGTCAGAACTGTTTCTGTGCTGACAGTCTATAGTAAATAATTCATAACTAGTTCAAATAAACTCGAAAAAATATGCCGTCTGTTGGGTTAGAAACTAGACTCAAAGGATATACAGTAAAAATTTCAGAGAGTAATTCAATCTGTGCTGACGCTGGGAAGAGCTGGTAGTCAACTAATATGTAAAAATAGAATACTATAATTAGGGTAAAAATTGGAGAAACTTTAGCAAAACATTACCCTATGCTAAAATAAGTATACTATAAAAGTAATATGTGTTATGCAAGATCTTCCAGAAAGAATTAAAGCAGAATGGACTAAGTATAATCCTTTAATATCATGGGCAAATGGTGGGTAGTTTGGTGTTTAGTAAGTCCTATGTGTTTCATGGTTGATATTGACTAGACTGCGTTTTCAATTGGAAGCCAAACCATCATCCCCTTTGACTAAAGTCTTAAACCTTGAAGTTTGGATCAATGTTTCCATGACCGAGTTGAGTATTGGAATAGTTCCACCTATGTTAAAGCAATATGTGACACTTCTGTTGTTGACACTTTATTTTGATACTTCTATGGTTAGTTGTGTGACGATAGAGATTAAGTAATCTCATTGGTACTCCTTTAGTGAGTCAGACTTTTGAAAGAGTATCGAAATCTTTGTTGTACTTATTTCGTGAGCTAGTTACCAGAATAAATATGTTCTTCATAGAGGATACCTTTCCTTCGAGTAAATAGTTACATCAGAGATTCGTTATAAGAACCTTGTGAGATTTTGCCCAAGAGAGGTAAATTAGTTTCCCAGGATGAGAGATAGGTAGTCTCAATAGTACCTGAGTGAAGACATTCGTAGTATGCTGGTAAAAGCTATAATAGACTCCGTCCAGTTGAGAGTTGTAGAATACTCAAAAGCACTTGGATCAGGAGAGACTCTGTCCAGTTGAGAGATAAAGAATACTCAAAAGCATTTGGATTAAGAGAAACTCAGCCAGGGTGAGAGCTAATGATACTCAATAGCCCGTGTGTTAAGAGAAACTCAGCCAGGGTGAGAGCTAATGATACCCAATAGCCCCTGTGTTAAGAGAAACTCAGCCAGAGTGAGAGTTAATGATACTCAATAGCCCTTATGTTAAGGGAAACTCAGCCAGGGTGAGAGTTAATGATACTCAATAGCCCCTGTGTTAAGGGAAACTCGGCCAGGGTGAGAGTTAATGATACTCAATAGCCTCTGTGTTAAGGGAAACTCAGCCAGGGTGAGAGTTAATGATACTCAACAGCCCCTGCGTTAAGGGAGATTTAGCTAAGGTGAGAGTTAATAATACTCAAAAGCCCTTGAGTTAAGAAATTCAGCTAGGGAGAGAGTTAATAATACTCAAAAGCCCCTGAGTTAAAAGGCTTTGCTAGGATGAGAGTTAATAAGACTCAAAAGTCCCTGTATTAAGAGAGTATATCTTTGGACCCTTGTTAGGTTCCCGCCCAAAGATAGGCATTCCATAAGTACTGATAGAGCCAGTATTCTAGACATGACTGAGGGTTCCAAGGAGAGAATTTCTAGGATAGTCTGGCAAGAAACTACATGGAAGTGGTGATATATGACAGTGAGAGTTGTAGCTCCATACGCTTATGATAGTTGAAGTCTTTGTGAATGATGTTTTGTCTTATGCACTCTCAATGTTTGGATCATTGATTAATTATATTTTCTCCATACATTCTAGATGTTTTGGAGTCTTAGTGACTGATGATGATTTCTGGTAATGCAATTCCTTATATTGGATATCGGTATTGCTAATTTGTCAGTTGTTGTTGAAATCTTATGCATTGTTATATATTATATATTTTGTGTTTGTGTGGGTTTTGCATCCAACTGGGTATTTCTTTGGAATACTCATGCATCCTGTGATGCAGGTTTGGATAAAGATTAGATTTGGAGAACGTTGCAGCAGCAGGAAAAGCTCAAGGATTGCAGTCAGAAAGTTACGAAGTTTAGGTTGCCTTTGAAATAAATAGCTGTGACATTAATGGCTTGTGTGCCAAGAAGTTTTAGTAATTTTATTAAGATATTTTAATGATTTTTATTTTGAGATAATTTGATATTAAGAATTTTTATTTCATATGGTTTAATGATGTTGATTCATATGACTAAGTGGTTTCAATTACACATCCTTTTGAGATGTTGTGGTTGACTGGTGAATGGGTATTCAGTTGCGTGCCTGAAATTTGGCTACAAGAATTTCTCGCTTTAAGGTCGACTTCCGCACTTCTTCGAGGCTTGAAATTTCGGGGCGTGACAAGACATATTTTATGACAATCTTCACCTTAACTTGAATCCCCAAGTCATCTAGAAGATCTCCACCTTTAAAAGTGTCCCCTACTCCCTCCACCTAGAGCATAGCCTTTCGCACCTATTGGGTGCAACAATGTCTTCAATTATGTGGTGAATTAACCAAGCCCAACTCCATCTTGAGTTTGATTGCCTTATGTGTGTTCTTCTCACAACTTCCTGTGATATCCAAGGTTGAATCCTCTACACTGTGACTACTACTCTCCAGAGAATAAGCACGCACACAATCCTCTTCTTGAGCAGTACTCTCACCAGCCTCTAGCCTCTTCCACATCCTGATGTTCATTGTACCAATCTTACAACCCATGAGCCACTCCACCTGCAGTTTTACACCCTACAAAGACATAGATGTTCCATATCCTTTGGCCAACATCACCCCACTAGCTCCTATGATGAACACACAACCTGTTCCATCTAACTCTCCCAACAAAATTATATTCCTTTCACCCTAAGAACATGCGTAACATTATTCAATGTGCATGTAACACCATCAAACATGATATTAATATTCTTAATTCCAACAATCTCATACACGTCAAGATTTCTCATTAGAACATGTTGAGTAGTGATAGACTCATGTGACAAACTAATCTCTATGAGAGCAAATGTGGAATGAACAACATGTATCAAGGAACTACAAATTATTGTAGAAAGCCATACCTGTAATGACAGCCATAGCTTCACTGTCAAGGATTTCCACTGCATTCACTTGATCATTAGAAGAACCTTCAACTTTTCTTTTATGATATTTTTTCCCATGTTGATTCTTCATCTTTACATGCCCTTCTTGCTTGCAGTAATAACATGTAACCTTAGAGTTGCCCTTACCTTTCCCTTTCCAGGATTTCCATGTGTTACAAGTGTATCTCAATCCAATGTGCCCTGGGCTTGAGACTTTGTAATCTTCTCTTTCGCAAAAAGTGCTAAAACAACGTCTTCCAAAATCAATGTCTCCTTCCCAACCCATAGGGAGTACAACGACCTTATATTAAAGAGGCATAGATTTAAGGAGTAATGCTCCCTTATCCTCTTACTCTATTATAACACCAACAATAATAAGTTTAGCCAAGAGATCATTCATTTTACTATAGTGTGATAGTAAATCCTCACCTTCTTACATTTTGATGACATACAATAATATCTTATTTGCTAGGGATTTAGCATTATACAGGCTCCAACTTAAGCCATAATTCCATATGAGTATTAACATCCATAACATTTAGAATTACCTCATCTGATAGACAAAGGCAGATAGTAGTCACCACTTTCAACTCCATCTCTTCCCAAACTGCTTCATTGAGCTCCATCGATATCTCCACTTGATCCGACTTCTTCAGTTCCTTCATTGCATCAACTTTGCTATGCTCCTTCGGTTTGCTCTTTGTTCTAAAGAGTGCTTGTAACACCCTTGTTGAATTAAGAGATCTTTCACTCTCAGTTGTTACAACCCGAAATTCTCTTTACCATCGAATTCCTCAATCATTAAACCCCCTAAGCCCTTCGTCATCTCAACCACAAAACCATCCATCCCTCATCTGCCAATTGTGAAGATCATGTGGTCTCGATGATAACTTGAGAAATTTGACAAGGAAAACAAACAACAAACAAAATAGAAGAAACACTGACAAATTGGTGTCGATTGCCCAAACTGCCTCTCCACTAAGAAAGTATTTTCTTCTACTATGTCATAGAGAGCATATTACAAAGAACTCTTTCAAATCTCTTTGAGATACAAGCTCCCAATACCCAAACTCTTCCTTAACTTTTAGCACAAACAAATCTTGTGCTCCAAGCCTATCAAACACTCAAACCTTTGAGTAACCTAAAGAGAATACAAGAGATAGATACACGTTAGGAACTCCTTGAACCCCCCTATATAGGCCCTTGGACGTCTATAATTCCACTAGCTTAATTAGAGAAAGAATCTCAAGCAAATCCACCTTATAATAAAAGTTTCTCGCAGGAACACATAGCATCCCGCTGAGGGTCCTGTTGACCGGTACAATTTCTGTCAACTTTATCAAGTCTCAAACAACCCACCCCGCCAAGAGATGGTAGATCAATCTATCACCCAATTGTCCACTTCCTTTTCTCCTGCGTCTTCCCTTATTTCAATGGGATTCCTTATTTCAACGGGATTCAACGCATATTTCACAACAGCACATTTTAATAGACATGTCGGGGCGATGATTCAAGGAGGCCTGCCATGTGATTACTTCCGCCATCTGATCAAAATGTGACAATCTAGATGGCTCGGAGCATTTGGACGCGTGAGCCAGGACACATAAACATAAAGACACATCCACCCACTTTTACATGACTTTAGAAAGGGAAATGATATTTCAGCTGTGTATGGAAATGTGTAGGAATCTGCTGTAGGGTTATCACTGCCCCTTTAGAAAAGTTCCTAATTCAGGAGTTTCCATCTATATATCACAATACTCCAAATTACAAGAACTAAATGCAAATAATAATGCTTAATAAACAACCGAATACTCGGGGTTTTGAACTAATCCTCTTTCTCGAAGACAGCGAACCTTCTCCGCACGCGTTACTTTCTTTAAACGAAAGCCCCCCTTGGCACGTGCCCCGAACTCAGATTCTGTACGGCCCGGCCCACCTCGCACGTGCCACCCATCCCCCACAAAACCCCCCCCTCAGCCCCCCCTTCTCCAAAGACATCTGATTCTGCTCCGACACCTCCGAAACTCCCGCCGATATTTTCGTCGACAAGGAACACGGCTAGCGACACGGCCTGATGGGGCGGAGCTTCTCCGACGACTCGACGTCCTCGGCCTTCAGCGACTGCAACAGCGACCGCTCCGGCGAGTGCTCCGCCACCTCCTCCCAGGCCCGCCGCCTCCTCCTCGCCTGCGCCACCTCCGAACGCGGTGGTGGCGCGTCATCCTCTCTCGACGAGCTGATCCGCCAGCTCGTCGACGACCTCGACGCCTCCCACAGCTCGCTCGAGGCGCAGCGCGAGGCCGCGCTCGAGCTCCGCCTCCTCGCCAAGAACCGCCCCGAGAACCGCCTCCGCATCGCCCGCGCCGGCGCCGTCAGGCCGCTTGTGGGGCTCATCTCCTCCCAGGACCCGCAGCTTCAGGAGTACGGCGTCACCGCCGTGCTCAACCTCTCGCTCTGCGACGAGAACAAGGACCCCATCGCCAGCGCCGGCGCCGTCAAGCCTCTCGTCTGGGCCCTCCGAACCGGCACCGCCACCACCCGCGAGAACGCCGCCTGCGCCCTCCTCCGTCTCGCCCAGCTCGATCACCACAAGGGCCCCATCGGCCGCTCCGGCGCCATTCCCGCTCTCGTCGACCTCCTCGAAACCGGAGGGTAAGCAATCATTCAATTCCCAATTCAATTCCCAGAAATTCAAATTTTAATTCCAAATATTGTGATTATTTCACTGACTTCGGGTTGAATAAATTGGTGCGGAATTTGAATTAGTTTCGATTGGCGATTCGCAGGACGAGGGGAAAGAAGGACGCAGCGACGACGCTGTACACGCTGTGCGCTACGGACAAGGAGAACAAGACGGTGGCGGTGAGGGCGGGGGCGATGAAGCCGCTGGTGGAGCTGATGGCGGACCCGGAGTCCGGAATGGTGGACAAGGCGGCATACGTGGCCAGCGCGCTGATGGGGGTGACGGAGGGGAGGGCTTCGTTGGTGGAGGAGGGCGGAATTCCGGTGCTGGTTGAGCTGGTGGAAGTCGGCACCAATCGGCAGAAGGAGATCGCCGCGGCCGCCCTCCACCAGCTCTGTGAGGACACGCCCGCCTACCGCACCATGGTCGGCCGCGAAGGCGCTATCCCCCCGCTCATCGCCCTCTCCCAGTCGGGCACCACCCGCGGCCGGCAAAAGGCAAGTATCTCCGTCACAATTCCCGTTTTCCGGCACCGGCGTGCGGTTTGCCGTCATACGCCGTTAGGTATTGCGGTTAATGCCGTCAGTGGCGGCTCTCATCTGGCGTCTTGACACGTGTCTCGCGGTTGGTGGTAGTTGAAAAAAGCATACGCTGTGAACTATCTTTAATTAGGGTTTTAATTAGGGATTTAATCACTTGATTATAATTTACTAATTGGAAGTGGGATGATGGAATTTTTTGCAGGCTGAGGAGCTGATCAATCTTCTAAGGCAGCCACGGTGCAGGGCCAACGGTGAGATGATGGGAAGGCCGTCGGATCTCTCCGATTGAAATCGCAACGGGTCCACTTTTTGATGTGAAAAAGCAAAAAAAAAAAAAAAAAAAAAAAAAAAAACAGAAAGGGAAAGGGAAAGAGTGGTTGTAGTAACATGAAGAAAAAAGGGAAAAGGCTTTTGGTGGATTGAAAATGCTACTCACGCTCGCGCGCCAAGAGATGCTTGTGTAATGCTCACCTGATGAAGGTGTAGGGTTGTGTTGGCGTGCTGGGATAGGGCGTGCATGGGGTTGCTCATTGTGGCATATGTTATGCGAGCGGGCTGTAGTGTGAGCGTAGGTAGGATTAGTCTTAGTAGAGTGTAGTTCTCCCAATCAAAAAAAAAAATTACAGGTAAAAATTGGAGTCTTTGGCTTGTAGTTCTCACTAAAAAGGAAAAGGAAATTAGAGAGAGATGTATATATGTGACAAGAGACTGTAAATTTTGTGCAAGTTTTGGCTTTGGCTTTTTTAGTCTTTGCTTTTTCGGTATAACTTCTCTTAGTCCTCACATATTTTTCTTAATTAATTTTTAGGGTTTTCGGTGTGATCAATAACTTCAGTTTTCTTGTGGGTATAGACCTAATTAGTCTAGTCAATTTGGCGTGACAAAATGGAGTAGGTATTTTATTCATTATATTAAAAGAATCTTCATTGTTATATTAGTGTGATAGAAGCATCTAATGATGGGTACTTTTGATCTAAAATTGGTTGATGTTAAAATTCAAACAAATTTGGTCAGAGTTTCGGTAGCATGGAAATGGTACAAAAGTTTATTTGTCTTCTGCTCAAAATGAGGACGACAATGGACAAGTTTGGTTTTGGATTTCTCAATAAAGTATTGAAGTTCTTGCTTTTTAATTGAAAAGCCTCCTCCCAGTACCACTAAAGGGGAAATAATTTGGTTATTCAACTCTAATGGAAGATAATTTGGTTGCCCATCATGCTCAAATTTGCCATTAGCCAATTGTTTTGTGACACCTTAGAAGAAGGAAGATAGAAGTTTTATGCCAATGGATATTGTGGAATTGATTGCTAGCCTATGGAAGTGCCATGAAAAACAACCAATTCAAATTTGAATACTCCCTCCGGTCACTTTTGATTGAGACCGTCACATAATTGGAGAATTTTATTGAGATGTGGGGTCCACAGTAAAAGCCTAGCCTTTCCGAGCGAGCTAGTCACCTTCCATTGTGGAGGCCTCTCGACCTCCACCTCCACCTATGGTTGTTGCCAGGCGGCCGTCATCGCCATCTCCGGCTACCCGGTCAGAGAATAGTTAGGGAATGGATTCATCTAATTTTGGTATGCTGTTTTTGCTAATTGTCTCAATTAAAAGTGACAGGAGGGAGCAGTAATATAAATTCATGCATATGCAGATTTGAAAAGTACTATGCTATCTCCTGTTTGTATTTGAACCCCAACTTGAGAAAGTAAGACATCCAACTTGGAAAAAATTCCTGTTAGCAAAAATCAACCATAAGGCCCAAAATTAGCTGCTTTGTTATACTTGCATATTTCACACCCTAAATTTGAAATTTTTTCCATATTACTTGGTCAATGAGTCAAGAAGTCCATATTACATGGAGTTTTCACCATAAATGCTACCTATTCTTCCCAAAATGCCCCATGCCCCACGCCAAAATGGTGCTACCTTTCAGTGAAAAAAAAATTCTTATAACAATCACCCATTGGTGTCCAAACCGTTTGTAGCCATCAAAGGAGATGAGAAAAGAGCAGCAGAGTCACGAAGTACTTATGGCCGAGGCACAAAGTACTATTTCCAAATTTGTCATCCCGACTAGTAGGTGTGTCAAAAAAATTGGTATGCCCTCATAGGAATAAAGAGGAGAAAAAAACGTAAAAAAATGGGCAAAAAATGGATAAAAATGAGCGATTTATGATATTTAAAGCATTGCCCTAAAAGCATGTACTTATTTACACGACTTTAGGGCAATTTTTAAGATGTCAAAAACAACTTATTTTTTACATTTTTTTTCCATTCTTTTTGTCTTCTTCTTTATTTTTCCTCATTTTTATCCCTGTGAGGATATCTTAGATTTTTTAAAACATCTACTAATGAGGATGACAAATTTACAAAGAGGGAGAATGTAGTCAAGCCGTTATTATTTTACTTTATTTTTTATTCTTTCTTCTTCATCTTAGATCTTTCCTTTGAGAGAGGTTTTTCAAAGTAATCTATTGTGAAGTGGGTTGCTCTTCTTTTTAAAGTGGTCATTTCTCTAGATAGTATCTCAAAATCTTGAGTTTATCCTAATGAGATAGAAGAGAAGAAAAAATAAAAAAAAATAATAAAATAATGGGAAAAATGGATAAAAAATAAAAGATTTATGACATCTTGAATTTTGCCCTAAAGTCGTTTGTATAAATACACACTTTTAGGGCAAAGCATAAAAGGCTATAAATTGATAATTTTTTATCTATTGTTTTCATTTTTTTAAGTTTTTTTATTTTTTCTCATTTTTTTCCTCTTACGAGAATATAATAATTTTTTTTGAGACACCTATTAATCGGGATGACAAATTGAATAGAGTACTTTGCAACTCGGGCACAATTCGCGGCTCCGCTATTCTTTTCTCCACTCCTTCGACGGCTACAAGCGGTTTGAACACCAACAAGTGGTCATTACAAGAATTTCTTTACTGAGAATCACAAAATTTTGGCATGTGGCACATCTCCTGGCGTATAAAACCGTTAATGGTGATCAGGAGATTTTCGGGTGATATGATATTTTAGAGGAAAATCCAGGTAATATACCTGGATTCTTGGCACATTGACTAGGTACCGTGGAAAAAACTCAAAATCCATATCAGCAAAAAACAAGCCAAAAGCCAAAAGCAACTGCTGTACAATAACATGCTCGAGGTTTTTCGTTTTGTATTTTACAATTTTTATTAATTTTTGGCTCACATGTTCAGTCCATCTCCTATTTGACCACATGATGTGATCCTACAAGAACCTGAAGGAAGTAAAATAATGCACCAACCGAAGTTTAAGCCAAAAACTTGCCGGCCAGCAGATATGATTCGGCAAGTCAATTAAGGAGGCGTAACTCTTTTAAAACTCTTTCATTGTATGTTTGCTACCTTTTCTTGTTTTTCAGTACAATCTTACAAGACATAGTATAGGACATCCTTTCACTTCGCATCATCAAGTCAATTTAGCTAAAAATGTGGTACTTCTATAATATATGGCACTGGATATTACTGGGCATCATCATCAAGTCTTGTTGGTACTGCTGTGAGTAAACATACTTTGATTTTTTTTACTTGGTGTAATTTTGTCAAGGCAGCATAAGTTAACTAGGAAAAGATCTTACAATTCTATGTTATTTGACAAGGGCATCCTCCCTCCGTCTGGAATTGTTATCGCCATAAGGGGTTTTCCAAGTGAACTAATTTTAGTTCATTTTGAAAAACGTTATGGTGATAATAATTCCAGAGGAGGGAGTAGAAAATAAGTGTTCCAAATTGCTAACAGCTGAAACAATCTCTCTTTAGACTTGTAAAAGTCCACATAACACCGAGCAAAGTAAGAAGCGTGAGAATTTTCTTATTACTCCGTCAATCCAAAGACTTCAAACGCACACTTCTGAGATATGAATGTCAACCGCCGTGAGGATTGACAGAGTCCTACAGGGTCAGCCACTGGTTTAAGACTATTCCCAGTCTGGTTTTCTGAGATGGAAACAATAACAATAGAAAAAAAGTGCAAGATAAGGCTATCCATTTGCTGAATGGATGAATATTGACTGACTTGGAATCCTGTTATGCCCCTTGGCTCAGAGCATTGCATTCGCTCAGATGCTGCGACAACGTCAAGTGTCAACACAGGGGTCAAGTAGGTTTAAAGCTATGTGTACGCATTAGTTGAACTAGTACTAAAACTAGCTCCAAAGGCTGTTAAGAATCCACCCCTGTTCATTTGGGTTTTGAATCTTTCGTACGTGCTTGTTTTATTACCAGCCAAAGGTATGTAATTACCAATAGTGTCTCATATATTAGCATTTTCCTTGAAAATATGTTGGAAATAGATTACGTCTTGTCTATCAATCTGGCTGGCTGGCTGGTGGTACTGGAATTTGATGGTATTATCTTGCAAAATTGTGGTTCAAGACTCTGCTTAAAGGTTGAAAGATTTAGAATCTCTCAGTTTCTGTTTATTTTGTGGCAAGGACATCTGTCCTCAGAGAATCACAGAAAAAATGGCTTTATCAACGTGATGATCTTTTATCTGTTTAATCTTTCCACCGTGTAATTAGATTTGCCACTAGCTTATTGTGGGCTGAGGTTGGTCTAGAGTTTGACACCATGTAATGGAGGTGTTGACACAGCCACCTTATGTTAGTGACACTTGTAATTATGGGTTTGTTAAGTACATTCAAAGATTTCTCTGGCCTTCTATTGTTTTTACTGTAGGATCAAATGCCTTCCTCATTTTTAACGCTAGTCCCAAAATTGCTTGCATTTACTGTGAACAAATTTCTCTTTTTTTTTTCTCTCTCTCATACTGAACTATCATGCAGTGTGTCATTGATGCAGGGGACACCACATGGACTGAAGATGCCTTTTGTCTAAGGAACAAGGAAAAACTATAAATACTAAACTAAACTTTACTTTTTGAAAAGAAGTCATGGTCCCATACCTTATGAAGGAGCAGTACTCTACATTTTATTTTGATTTTGATTCTAAGGACTCCACACTCCCTGCTAATATATTATGTCTATTACTTTCCCAATGGTTGGAACCTTGGTCATTCCTCTTGCTATGCCTTTGGAGGATATGGAAATGGTTGAGGCTTTAGAAGATTCTAGTGGCCACCAAATAAAATAAGCTCTAATGTGCTTTTAGCCTAAGCACTTAAATTTAAGCAGAAAAGCAAAGCAACCATTCCAACTGAAGGAACCCTCTTGAAGAAAGGAATACATAGTTATACAGTGTTCAAAAGCTTCCAATCCAATCAAAGGTGATGCTTTTTATAAAGTAGAATAGTGGAATACAATATCCAGCATTTTGGCCACAATGGCAGTGAAAAGTGAGATGTGAAAACACACTTTTGAGACAGAAATCACTTAAAGAGTGTACCCGTGTGGCATGTAGAGCCACTAAATTGAGAACTCAGAATAAAGTTTGAGACCCCACAATTTTGCATCTCCTCCACAAGCGTGGCTGAATTGTACAGAGGTTCATGGTGGTTGATGTGTCTGCATTGATTTGAAAATTACTTGTTCATAAAACAGGGGGGATGATCATGGGTCTCAAGGATAATGTTTCACTTGC
This sequence comes from Houttuynia cordata, assembly GCA_039654745.1. Lineage (NCBI taxonomy): Eukaryota > Viridiplantae > Streptophyta > Magnoliopsida > Piperales > Saururaceae > Houttuynia > Houttuynia cordata. The sequence continues at coordinate 3,714,056 of CM077512.1, forward strand.
ATTCCACGCCCCATCCACATCTCTAGCCTTAAATGTAGAATGCGTTATTAAACAGTGCTGGACCATGATTTCTGGACCAGACAAAATACACAGATCCTCACATGGATTCTACTCCATCTTCAGTTTGATTATAGACCATTTTTACTTCTTATTGTTTTTTCGAAGTCAACTTTTTTTTTTGATAACGATGGGTGTCCGAGTCCCAGGACCCAACTAGAAGGGGCAGGACAATCAACCTCTTAGATCACGGTATCCCCCTGTCTTGGGCATGTACAAGACTTACACATCATGCACATCAGGTAAACGAAGATATAATCTCACGTGGGAGGTCAATGGAGTGTGAGATTTGAACTCAGAGGAAGCTGTGTCTTGACCATCACACAATACCCTGTTGGTTTCTTCCACCAACTTTGATCATCCTCTTTCTCTTCTAAGCATCCATGTAAGCCATGGCCCTTAGATCAGGGGACGATAAGTACTGATCCGTATATGTCATATCAGGCCTCATCTAATTGTTCTTTAACTCTAGTAATTTGAACTTAGCTAAAATCCACACAATTGGTGTACAAAGGGGCTGAGCCCGCTCCACTTGATTCAAGTAGGAAGCAAAAATAGCATGCTATTTTAGTTCCACTTCCTCAAGGGAGGTCACCATCAAACATACTTCCCAAACTAGGAGTTGAAAATGCAGTAACATGAATACTGCAGCCTGTTTTACACGGTTCTAAGTTGTGTCCCTTTTAGGCAGGGTGGATCACCATGCATTATTGGCAAAATACGCCATGAAAGTGACAACTGATGAGTGCGTAACTAAAGGATAACCATCCAAAAGCATGAAAAGGATATGACCACCAATGGATTAATGATTGTTGTTAACTAAAAATAAACTCGTATTTCTAAAAGACAAGGATGGATATAACGTGAAATGACGGAAGCAAAAAAATTGTCGGACACATTCGTCAAAAGCCACTTCATAATATTGAAGATGGACTACCCAGCTCTTCATGGGAGTAAGCCACGACACCACATCTTCGTAAAATTTCTCAACCTGCTTGTATCAAATGATCAAGCCACTTTATAATACTCATACTTCTGAAAGACAAAAATGGATATATACAGTGGAAAGAAAGAAAAAAAAATGTTGTGGAGGCATAATTTTTGTCTAAAGCCACTTTATAATACTGAAAATTTAGTAGTACTCCTCGAGAATGACTACTCAGCACTTAACAGGAGTAAGCCCCGAGTCTACATCTTCGCAAAATTTCTCAACCTGCTTGTGTTAAATGACACAGGATAACATATTAGAGCAAGGTGACCAATTTAATCGAGAAGGCTCCAACTTCAAAAAGCTTGATAATGACTATTTGGTGCATACCGAAAAAAAGTACCTTCTTGGAACAAATTATTCCTGCAACAGGCGGCTGATGTTTCCCATCTCCCAATAAAACCTGAGATTACTGCTTCTTATTTAGAACTACTTTATGTTCTTTTTTTCTGCCTGAACATTCGCGATCAAAACTAGAACCTCTTGACTTTAGTATCATCTAATGTGCAGATCCTCAATATCAGTTATCGCGCTTGCCACTTTTCCTGCTCTTTGTTCTGAAAGGTTGATCACCAACTGACCACATGCACCGCTAATGTCCTGGCCCATTTGTTTTCGGACAGTTGTTCGGATGTTATAGACGCCTCTAAGAATCTTCTGGAAGTTTACAACATTCTCTTCTGTGCTAGTTGTATAATGGCTCAAACTACCAATTGGATTGAAGGGGATCAAGTTTACAACCTGCTTTTCCAACGAAAAGAGGGACAGTTGATACAGGCCATAGAACATGATCTATTTCAATCAGGAAGCGACCATATCCACAAAGGAAAAATGCTTGCTAATCATCACAGGAAGAACAACATATAGGAAATAAAAAGCAAACAGTAGAAATTCTTGTAGATTTTTAAGTTGGAATTACCATTATCTATCCTCTTTGCAATAATCCAAGTCAAGATGGGGGTAAATATGGTAGTTTACATGATCGAATATAAGGAGCTCACCACTTCTAGTGTTGCCAGTAATTTTCCAAGCTGGTGCGCATGTTTCTCTTGGTCGTTAACCCCATTGAGCATGATGTACTCGATCAATATTTTCTGCTGCCTGAAAGAAGAATATATATGTAACAGTACTTCAGCTCTTATGACAAATGATACCATCAGTGGCAAGACAGATACACACTCTATACAACAGAAATCATATCATAAACCAACCCATTTTTTTGATAACCATGTAAAGCCTCCATAAGCCTTTCTAGGGGGAAAGCTCGAGCTGCTGGCATTATCTGGCAGCGTATTTCTTGATCTGGTGCATGCAGGGAGATGGCTAAGTTCACATTTGGAAGATCCTTATCAAGTTTTTTTATGGCATGAATGATTCCGACCTGCATAAGATTAAATGAGCTATCGTGCATTTCAATAGAAACTGCCACGAAGAAAGTGGAATAATCAGTGTTCCAAGATCAGACCGGCATCTGTGGTATAAATCAATTACCCGGCTCTCACAAATTTTTTTTACCAGTTTAAAATTTTAATATAGGTCCACAGTATTATGCTGAATGAGTAGATTGTATAATGAGTAGACTGTAAACATGCTCAAAGATTAGATTGTATAATGAGTGGAGTGTATAATAATTCATGGGGTTTTCTTGGTGTGGGTTTAGTCTGCAATGCACCATGCACCATTTGCAGAAAAATACATCCATCTTTTCCAGAAAGCCTCTGCAAGCTGCTGGTTAAATACCTAAAACAGGTGTATTAACAGTCTCGCTCACATTCATCCAAACCATCTAAATAGTGGTATATATGACACGTTGTTAATTCCCACATTAAAAAAAGTTTTTCCTTCGTATTTTTCTTCCATCTCAAGATTTTAATTCAGATTGGCCATTACAATACAATCATAACTAATTGATAGAAGATTCGCTAAAATTTTCATCTATAAGATTTTACAGCATTATACTTTTTTCCATAACCCCAGTATGTCATCAGATTGATCTTTGATGTTCCAGAAAAAGAAAATGGAAAAACTATGATATATGAGCATGAGGTTGGACCTACTGTAGATAGAGTAATTCTTCTAGGTGAAAGACGAAACGCAGAACCTGTCATGATTTGGATAGCCTCAACTACTGCTGCATAGTTGTTTAAAGGTTCTCCCATTCCCTAAAATTTGGATAACATGATAGAGCAACATATTAGCCAAACTTGCAGAGTTGAAAAACAAAGAGCTCAAATGAAGTCACTGCAAACTTTGAACTCATAGTGTCAATTAGACAAATTTGGAAAGGTAACAGTCCTAAAATAGCAGCTTTCAACAGGCATGCAAATTTCGTTTATAATCTTTTTTGTAATGATAATGAATTACGAACATAAGAACCGAATGAAAATGTCTCAATGAGTCAGGCATGGGTCATAGAGAGTGGCAAATAATGCAAGAAGAAAAAGAGCAACTGTCTCCATCTGTCAATAATATTAGAACAGTCGGGTTCTATATTATCCATTGCTATTCAATTGTCTATTGCTCAGCATAATAATTCTAAGTAGCACCTTGGTTCAAAGGTTGCTACTATGATGCATCAACTAAAGCAACTTTAAATGGTTTGAAGTTAAATCAAGTTGATCAGAACTGACATTAAAAAAAGGCATTACATTCCTATACATTTACACCGCCTATCATTCTATTACTGCAATCAACAATTTCCACACAGATACAGGACCAAAAAGAAAACACCGTCAAAGCAGGAAAAGTGCTCCAACTTGAGCATCAGACACTTATAGAAGACAAAAGAAATTCAGTGGCATATATCAACTATCATGCATTTCTGCTCATACATGAGATAATGTTTTAGACACATTAAGAAGTCGAAAATCATTTCAACAGACTAATATACCATGAAGACGACATTGCGTATTTCCGAGAAACGAGAGGCATGGACCAGTTGTTCAACTATCTCTCCCGATGATAAGTTACTTTTAAAACCCATGCTCCCAGTTGCACAAAACTTGCAGCCCATCTTGCAGCCAACCTAAAAGAAAAAAGCAATTTTAAGCAAGTATCAGCAAGATCCAACCAAAAAAAAAAGAGGAAATTTGCAGTAAAGCTAGACCAACCAAAATAAAGTCAGACGGTTCATCACAATGAGAATAAGGAATAATACCTGAGATGAAATGCAGAGAGTTGCTCTTGGACCGCCAAGCCGAGGTTTTCCAGCATACTTTCCTAATCGTGTGTCATATTTCATAATTACTGCTTCTACAGATGCACCACTCTGCAAAAATATCGCCATTAGAAATGAGACCACAGGTATTTATGATTTTTAATAATAACAATAATGTGCATTTCCCCAACAGTTCGGGTCGGCAACATGGACCTTGCACCTTCACTCTAGGCCATTTCTGTCAACTTTTTGTATGAAATACCATAGCCAACAATTCGAGCAGGCAACATGGATCTTGCACCTTCACTTTAAGCCATTTGTGTCAACTTTTTGTAAGAAATACCATAGCCATATCATTGCTTATTAACTCAATCTATGTCCTCTTAGGTTTTCCTCTCCCTCTTTTTGTCTTCTTCAACTTGCCTCCCGTTTAACCTTCTTTGCATCTCTAGGTCTCTTCTGGACAAGTCATACCAATACAACCTACTCTCCTTAAGCATCTCCATTTAAGGTTAATCTTCCATCCCCAAGTTCTTTATAATACACTCCTTTATAATCCAGCCTCTCCTAATTATCACACTCATTACCTTGGCATCCAAATGGGACCCCAGACATACATATATACATAAATACATACAATCATAATAGGCTACATCCTTTCTAATACATACATATGAAAGAAGGCTTGTGTCAGAATAATAGACGAATACAAACTGCAGAGAATCTAGGTAACAAACTTGCAAAGGTCATCAAACAAAATCATTTTTCATAAACACAGCAACTATGTCTCAAAATGAAGGCCCTCATACTCCGTTAAGTTAATTTGTTAAACAGTAGCTGGTAGTTCCAGAATCCTATACCACAATATGCAAAAGCAACCAACAGGTAGAGAAGTGGCTCAATGGATGGACTATAGCACCTGAGCATACTACTATACAGAATTTCAGTTTCAAATTGTCACAGATGCATAGAAGAACTTATAACAGCACGCACTAGTGCACTGTTTCAGGAAAGTCAAAATGGAATTGCAGGATCCGCTTTCAGATTTACTAGAAAAATGCTTTGTTGAGGTGGAGAATATAATTTCAATAAAGACAGAGGTGGCAAGAAGGACTAAGTGAAATAGATTACTCTCATCGCAGATACATTCTCAAATGTACAAGTCAATGGTTGTTGCCTATCTCAGAACTATATACACTCTTAGAATTAGGTTTGTCACTCATCCAATAATAATCATAATCCAGTAGCGCCTTTCCCCAACTATTTGGGGTCGGCGACATGGATCCTATGTCTCCATTCATGCCTCTTTTGTGCCAAACAGGCATAAAAAAACGGCTTCTTGAGGAATCCTAGGGTGCGTTTGTTTGCACCTTTCAGGGTGAAAAAAAGCATATTTCAGCCCTGAAAGGTGAAAATTTTCACCTTTCAGGGTGAAAAGTGTTTGGAAGCTGAAATGGTGAAAAATGGTCGGTGACGGTGATAGGTGAAAATTTTCACTCTTTCACCTTTCAGCCCTGAAAAGTGTTTGTTCGCTAAAAGGCCGAAAATTGGCCCTGAAAGGTGAAAGGTGACAAATTTTCACCTTTCACCCTGAAAAGCTGATTCTCACCAAAGTGAGCATCAGGCTGACGAATCGATCGTCGCACCTCTTCGACGAAAAAAAAATCAACTCTCTCACAAGGTTCGTCCCCCCGGTGAGTACCCCCACCCCGATGGTGCCCCGTTGAGCTGAGAGAGGTTGTGCCCCCCGTCCCGGCCGCTCATTGAGCCCCCCTCCCCTCCGATTGCCGCCGTCGCTGATTGAGGCCCCCACCTCGTCGCTGCCGCCCCGTTGAGCTGAGGGAACCCGTGCCCACCCCTCCCGGGCAACTGCTCGGGTCGTCCAAAGCCGGTCACCCCGGTATTTACCCCAACACCTCCGCTGCCGCACCGTTAAGCCAAGGGACCCCCCCTCCCCGTCATATCTCCCTCATTTTTAGTCCGTTTTGGACATTTTTTCATCATTATAAGAAAGAACACTAAAAATGAGGAAGAATGAAAAAAAAATGGGCCAAAACGGATTAGAAATGAGTAAGATATGCATCGGTGAAGTTTGCCCATTAAAAAAGTTATCGCGTAATCGATTACTCGATATGCAGTACTATAGTGTATCTAATTACTCGATATGCAGTACTATAGTGTATCAAATTACTCGATATGCAGTACTATAGTGTAACCAGTTACTCGATATGCAGTACTATAGTGTATCAAATTACTCGATATGCAGTACTATAGTGTAACCAGTTACTCGATATGCAGTACTATAGTGTAACCAGTTACTCGATATGCAGTACTATAGTGTATCAAATTACTCGATATGCAGTATAGTGTAACCAGTTACTCGATATGCAGTACTATAGTGTATCAAATTACTCGATATGCAGTACTATAGTGTAACCAGTTACTCGATATGCAGTACTATAGTGTATCAAATTACTCGATATGCAGTACTATAGTGTAACCAGTTACTCGATATGCAGTACTATAGTGTATCAAATTACTCGATATGCTGACGAATATTCCTATCAGTGTGACTTATTTTCAGTTCCCAAACATATTTCACCTTTCACAAATTAGGCGTGAAAATTTTCACCCTGACGCCGAATTACTTTCAGCTTCCAAACGAGCTGTCACCAATCAGGAAAAACACCCTTGATTATTTTCAGGCTGACATAAATTTTCACCTTTCACCATGTCAGCTTCCAAACGCACCCCTAAGAGGAAGGAATATTCAAGTAGAGTTAGCAAGTATACTCTAGGAATGATATTGTTTCAGACATGATCCTAACGAGATGTAATGGCAAAACAGACATTCTAAAACCAAAGCTTCCAGTACTGTCGAGCACCAGCCATCTGCTAATTACCGGCGGGAAAAACAGAAAAGAATAACAGTCTAGTTGCTTTCGGAATAAAACGAAGCATAACAATGTAGTTCAGTATAATATAATAAAACATAGCTGATTTACCTTCCTCTATTATTGTGGATAGATAAATTGAAGGAACAATTGAATCACTAAGTTTATAACCAAGTTTTAAGCACATTCTTTGTCATGCGGCTATTATAGAAATGCCAAAATGCCAAAATTTGTGAACCCAAATATTTTCTCCATCTCAGTTTTTAGAAACAGCAATGGATAAAATTCATCTAACAGAAGCAAAAGCAAATCTAATGCAGTGCATCTCGCTTAGATGGCTACTTTTATTTCCTACTCCACAGCCAGCTGCAAACAATCATCATCTTCAAAATGGACATCATACAATCCAGCAGAAGTTTTATATAATATCAGCAAATCACAAAACCCTACAGATCCCTTTAAAAATGACTGTTTCACTTCCTACGTTTTAGAAGTGGAAGAAATACTATTTCTTTGGGCAAACGGCAGATAAAGTCTACATTATGCTGTGATTTCTACAATTCGAGTGAGAAATAGAATGATGCAGGACAAATATTTGCAAGACAAGGAATCTCCAACAAAGGCTTTCAGAAGACAAGACAGAAGGTCAGACGATTCGTAAATGTGGAACCTTTGGATGGTTAAATACTTCGGATTTGTATAGTTGTATTCACTGCTGGATAAACAGTGATCTTTGTAAAACAGTTGTGCTCTGTGAGGCGAACAAGCTCCTATGCACTCAAAGGACATCCTATTTTTCCTCTGCAAAACATACTAATTTAAACAATTTTCTCAGCCAGAGGGTTTATCATGCACTTGATCTACGTTCAGGAAAAAGAAAAGGCTGCTAAGATATAAACAACAGACAAAAAATGTGCTGAAGTGTTACTAGGCACGCCTCAAGGAAGGAGTGAGACCTTCTAAGCAGGTTGAAGTTCAAAAGACATTTCTTTGAGATGTTGTAACTGACCCATCACAGAAAATCTCTAAAAAAGAAAAGTCAACAAAAGCAAACAACACAATGAGAGAGAAGCCTAATTGCTTCTTTGAACTGCAAATCTTTTCAAGTGAAGCGCTCAGCCGTAATAAATTATGTTTTATACGATATTTTCAAATAAGATGGCAAAAGTGACTATATAAAGAATCTTATTTTTAGCTAAAACTGAAAGTGTACAAGCACGCAATCTCTTCCTCTTTACCTATTATTCATAACCAGAGTTCACCAACTTGAACGTTTTTTCATTTCTCAATCTCAGAAGGAATTGGATATTAAATAGCAAGATTTCCCAAAAGCTCGATGTTTTCGAAACTTGGTTATTTAACATGGCATCAGAGCCTCTTGGTTTCAAATCATGCAGGGAGCAGTTTTCTCTCATTGACGTTCTACGCATATTTTCCCCAAGATTCTCTTCTCTCCTCTTTTTATGTCCACATGCTAAGCTTTGGTGGATGCTTGCATGGAAGGAGTGTCTGAGTTAAGTTAAATATTAAGCTAACCCTTTAGCTTCTGGGAAACTTGGTTATTTAAGATTGAATAGAGTGACTTGTTTGAATTGATCAGTACGAATTTTCTGAATAAAGTCCATTCCTATATTCATAGCTTCTATACTGTCATAAACCAAAGGGATTACTCAGATATCTTACATTCCAGTAGCCAAGCTCAATTAGCCCTCCAAAATTCAATCTTTACCAATCTAAACGCTTCCATGAAGTGATTAAAAAGAGAATTTTGGAAAGAAGAATCACCTGCAATCTTATGAGCAGCTTGGTGGTGACTTGGTCGGCAGATTCAGCAACAGAGGCGACCGACGAAGTCCCCGATCGGAACTTGGAACGAAGCAGGGGATACGCCGCATAGGGCAGGGACGGAACTTCATGGGCTTGCGCCTCCGGGTTCTGCAGAATGTACCTTAATGCCAGACTCAAAGAAATCAGCTTTTTACAACAACCAAATCCTCAAGTTTCGAATTGCAAAAGAAACGAGATTACTTCCAGATGATGGGGATGAACTGGGCTCCGATTCCGGCGGCGTCGAAGTCGGCCTGGATGGCCCCCAGGTCGAAGACGGAACGAAACGCAGCCATGAAAGCTCTGGCCGGTTCTTGAGCTAGCTCCTCTCCTTTAAAGGGCGTAGTTTTTTAAAAATTGGGGAGTTTAGAGAAAATAGTTTGAGTACATGGATTATGGATTAATTTGTGGAAATTTAGCATGAATGACTGATTGTGTGGGCCCCAATAGGGGCCATGCACACGGAAAGCACATGCCGTCCGGGCTCAAGAGCGTAATTTTATACGGTGTCAAACAGCTGAAACGCACAATTGAACTTGAGAATTGACGGCTCTTTAATAATACTATAATCTCCAATGCAACATAGCAATAGTTCAGCTATAGCTCATAAAGATCTGGTTCTTCAACTATAGCTCCTCTCCTTCTAACATAGTAGTTTTCTAAACATTGGAGAGATTGAAGAAAATAGTTTGAACATAGGGACTCTGGATGTAAGGAACTTGGCATGAATGAGGCAGCTCGCAAGCCAGAGCCTGCCACGTCACTTTTGAGGTTGGCCTTGCAAGCTAAGAATGTCTTAATTAAGATCATTTTAAGATTACCAATTGATTAATTTTCGATTTTTGCCAACAACCAGCCAATCTGATCTTCAACTTTAACATGTAAATCTGTTCCAATTTGATCTTCTTACTTTCAGTTTGATGAATTTTTACTCTCAGTTTCAGCCATCCAATTTGATCTTCTTTCAGTTTCAGCCATCCAATTGGAACTGACATAACTTCAATTTCAACCCATTCAGTATTACTTTCAGTTTGATGCTTAAAATCACTATTAAGGGTCTGTTTGGTTGGTAAATTTTCGTGAACGCGAATCTAATTAAGAAGAAATTTATTCAGGTTAAATTGGTGTAAAATGGGGATGTAGTTTGGTTTCTGAACTGAAAATTCACCGTTCACCATGTAGAATTTTATCCCTTATAAAGAGATTCACAAATTAAAGCCTGAATTTAGGAAGAATCCCCATTCAGGCTGAATTTAAATTCAGCCCAAATTCATGTACGAAACATGATTCAGTTAATTCTTTCCCAATGCAGGATGAATTTGCAACCAAATTCACAAACCAAACAGAAGCCTAGCTCTGTGATTTGTTTCTTTTGGATTGCTCTGTGATTATATAGATATAGAGTCTATTTTGGAATGAAGGAAACTCAAGTGCAACTTCTGAAGCAGGTGCACAATGTAATTTTGTTACGAGTAAACCCTCCTATAGCTCAATTGGCAGGATCCTTGCTGACTGTTTATGTGTTATGTAAATGATTATCATTCAAGTAGCTTAATCTTTAGAAATGGTCAACAAAATGATATCAGAAAGGCCCTAAATACTATTCATGACTGCCGCGTCTGTGCAAGCATCTGCATAATTGAAACACACTTGCGCATGTAGGGGAGTGCTCATTTGATGTAGTCTGGTTTGCTTTGTTGCAGTGTCTTTTAACTTAATTGATTTGTAGCAATAGCTTTTTCTTGATACTCAACAAAAATTTAAAGAATTTCAAACATGGAAAATTGAAAAAATCAACTGATATTAGCAAATTTTTTTAAAAGAAATTGATGATAGAAAATGGTAGCTTGATTTGATGATAATGATGCCAGACTTACGGTGGATCCGTTAAGTTGGTATAAAATAGTTGATCTTACACCTCCATTTAGGTATATTTTGTGTCAACTCTTTTGTAAGAAATAACAATGTCATATCATTTTTTATTAACTTCATCCAAGTTCTCTTAAGTCTCCCTCTCCCTTTTTTGGCATCATTTACATGCATCATTTACATACATCCCTTCTAATCTCACACTTGTTGATGATAATTTCATAATCATAATCAAGTAGCGCATTTTTCCAACTATTTGGGGTCGGCGACATAGATCTTACACTTTCATTTAGGTATATTTTGTGCCAACTCTTTTGTAAGAAATAGTCATGTCATATCATTTTTTATTAACTTGATCCAAGTTCTCTTAGGTCGCCCTCTCCCTCTTTTGGTATCATTTACATGCATCCCTTCTAATCTTTTCATAGGGGCATCTATTGGTCTTCTTTGTATATGTTCATACCAACACAACTTACATTCCCTCATCTTCACCCCTAAATAAGCAACCCCTAAACTCTCACGAATATATTCATTTTTAATCTTATCTCTTCAAGTTATCTCACTCATCAACCTTAGCATTCTCATTTCGGCTACATTTAACTTATCTATATGACTTCTCTTTAGTGCTCAACACTTCACTTCATAGAGTATTGCAAGCCTAATGATTGTCCTATAGAACTTATCTTAGCCTTTTTCGAACATGCCTATATAAAACTCTCAAAGCTGCCCTCCACTTTACCTACCTTGCATTTATCTTATGCACCACATCACTATTAATATCCTCTTCTTTATAGATAATGGATGCTAAGTAGCGGAATTTATCACATCTTGACAATTCTTACCCATTTATTTCAACTAAGGTTCTACTTATAATTCTACCTTCCTTAAAATTAAATTTCATGCACTATGTCTTAATCCAACTTATTTTGAAACCTTTTGATTATAGAGCATCCCTCCATAATTCTAGTTGTGCATTCCATCCTACTTTACTCTCACAATTAAAACTAAACTTGTTGATGGTAATTTGTCTAACATATATTTTCCTTTTCCCCCCTTTTCGCTTCTTCTTGAATCGAATGGACTCATGTGTTTAATTTTTGCATATTAATTCAACAATTGGATAGACATTGTATTAGGTTAAATGTATAGATTAGAGAACATAAATTTAGTCAAAGTTATGAGTTACTTGAACCCTTCTTCCAAATGTCTACTTTTCTTTTTCAATTTCAAATACTTGTTCTATGGAACCAACAAAAATCATGTGCATCATAATCCATATTCTGTTGAATTTCTCGGTTTTTAAAAGGGAAGTATGTAGTTTTAATTATTCGTTTCAATTTTTTTTATTTCTTTTCCTTTGGTTTAGGCTCTTGCTTGTAGCCTTAAATTTATGGGGAAGCAATAGCAGAGTACAGTTAGTAATAATATACTTCTGCACCTCTCTATTTCTTTATCTTGTGGAGTTGGTGGTGGAATAGTTTGCAAGCATATAAGCTTCATAATTTGAATTTCTAAAGCCATTTGTTGGCCCCCCTTGTGTGCTGATAGAGAGAAGGTGCATATTCATATGAATAGCTGAATCCCTCATAAACTGAAATTTGGCCTAAACTGTTCTTTTTATCCATGGGAGAACTTGAAGAAATTGTACTACAAAATAAATTTAGGTCGGAACAAGGACCTGAGTGGAGCACCTGAGCCCTTCGATTATTCCCTCATTGGTGAAAAATGTTATTCTTCTCACTCCAGATCTGATCTTCATCTTTCGCAATTTCGCCCATAAATCAATTCCAATTCAATTTTCTAATCTTACTTTAAGTTTTGTGAATTTGTTGATCTTCAAATTGCTATTGAGTTGATCTGTGATTTGTTTCTTTATCGGGTTGCATGAAACTTCAATTTTTGTAGTCTCTTATCCTGTATATATATATAGAATTATGGAGTTCTGGTGAGCAGGGAGGTCTAAGAAAGAAAATGAATGGTTTTTAAGATTCTAGAATTCTGCACAAGAGGATCGAGTAATTATAATCCATATCTCCTTTTCCCATATGCTTCAAAGGCGGAGGATGGAGTCTTGGTAACTTGTCACATCCATACTATCCTGCAATGCAGTTTCATCCTTTTCAAGTAGACCCTGTTAAATTTAAGAATTGAAGCTAACATCCACTGAAAAAATGTTATGTGTAAATTCTATTAAGCTCGAAGCCGAATTCTTGCCCAAAAAAAGGGCAGTGAAGAAGAGTTTTGCTTTGTTAGAGACACCATGATTGGTGCACACCCCTTGTAGAGACGGTGAGTAATGACCACAACAATGCCGTCGAACAAGGCTGCATCATTAAACAAAGCATTGCGAAACACCTAATAACCTTACCACTTTGACCAACATCTTACAAACAACCCCGTCGTAACCATATGGAAGATGTCTACACTAAATGCCACCAGTGAACAAAGGGGAGACAAACACCATCGTGGCTACAATTAGGACATTCTCTAAACCCATTCAGAGTATGAAAATTATTTACTTTCAAAACATAACTACAGTGTGACTAATTTCACCCCCAGTATCTCTCCAAAGTATTAACAGAACTAACAAAACAGTTTCAAACATGTATACAATGTTTGTTCATACTTGTGCTACCTATCACTTGTGCTAACACAGCCTTCAGCCTCCTTTACAAAATAGTTTTAAACATGTATACAATATTTGTTTATATTTGTGCTTACCGTTTGATCATAATCAATGACTCTTAAGCTCTAAAAATAATTAGTCGTTTGATAAAAAATCAAAGGCTCTAAATGCGAAGTGTTAAGTGCTAAGTGCTAAGTATAAGTGGGCCACAATGAGCCCACGCCACGCATGTGTACACACTTATTTGGGGAGAGTCTCCACACCAATAATAGATATAATAAGGAAGAAAACCTCCTTATATATATATATATATATATATATATATATATATATATATATATATATATATCCTATTACACCAAAGAGTCTTTTGCTATGTGGGACTAAAAAAATCTCCCAACATAGAGATTTTTTCATTTTCCCTCCAAACTTAGCAAAAGACAAAAATAGACTGAAAGTGGATTTCCCTCTAATTTCTAGTTCAATTACTTAATCAATGTGGGCCTAAATTATGAGACTATTATTATTGTACTTTACAACACTATCCAACCCACCATATGATTGAATTTGGGCCTACTGCCCAAACCCAAAACCCAACATTCCTCACATGATTGAATTAGAATTAGGAGAAATACATGGAAACTAAAATTGAGACAAAGACAAATGTCATGCAGTGAGAACCAAGACAATAAATTGAGACTAAAATTAAGACAAAGACAAATATCATACAATGAGAACCAAGAATCAGAAAGATCCCAAAAAAAGAAGCAAAAAATCAATTGTCAAATAAAGAGGAATCAAGAATCAAAGACACGTTCCTCGAATTAACGAGCATCAAAGAACCGAACAAGGAAAGGTAGGCCAGAGAGAGAGAGATGCATTCTTCTTCCAACCGGAGGGAGCAGGGAGGTCTATGGAGAAGGCATCTGAGTCCGCGGCCACGGCTACAAGCACTAGTGGTTTCTTCTTTCAAGTGAAGCTGGGATTCTTCGCTTCTTGGTCTTGATCCTCTCTGATGGTGCGCGCTAACGAAGTGCTAATGTCCTTTACATTAAGAAGATTTTGAATTCTTTCGGAAATGTGCATCAATATGGGGAAATAAAATGACACTTTTAACCTCTGATGATATTTGGTCATGATCGATGGGCAATGGGCATGTCGTGAAAGTTAGGAGTAAAAATGGCAGTTGGAAAAGAACACTGCTCTTGACTCTTATAGTGGAGATAGTGGCCTCATGGGTACTCCCTCCCAAGGAATGTCATATCGGATATTGGTAAAATATCGGTCGACCAAAGAGATAAAATATCAGAGATATTGTGTAAAAAAATATCGGTGGTCTAAAACTAGTTTTTACCATGTATTTTATATAACTTCTAAAATGAGTGATACTAATTTAGATAAGCATAAATTTTAAAATATGCATATATAATTCAAAATATGTGTTTGCGTTTTAAACTCGTATCCTTCCACTTGGCATAGGATGGGAAACAAATGAGAAAGTTGATTTTTTTCTTTTTAAAAAAAATTAAAATTTTTTAAATCATTTTTTTAAATACCGATATATATACCAAAACTGATATATCGGTGATATTTAAAAAAAAATCAAAATTGAGATTACACCATATCGTTTTATCGGTTGAAGGCCGATATCGATATATCGGCGATACAACTTTCCATGCTACCTCCCTCCATAATTCTTGACACTTCTGAATTCTAAGAATAGGAATTAAAATTGCTCCGAATTGGTCAGGGGATTGTGGGCAGAATGTGAATTATACTTGAATATAAAATTCAAAATTCCACATCCCACCTTAAATATGTTTGGATATGGAAAGTGAAGAATAGATCGGAATCATGATTTTTTTTCTCTAAAGTGACTATCATGCCCACATATGAATGAAGGAGAGGACGAAGGGAGAAAAGGGTCACAAAAGCAAGGGCAAATTCACATTTCATCAGAAGAATTAAACGATGTGATTTTGCTGTGGAATTGGACATTTGCATGATTTTTTCTTTTTTCTATAAACATGTTTCTCTAGAATCATGGCGGAATTGACAGGGACTCGGACGAATCACAGCCCTCAATTTTTTATTAAGTTGGTCCTTTCTCATATATATAGCTAGCTACCTTTCCCTTTTTCGTATGTCCAGAAAAAAATAATACAGTTAGACTTATTTCTCAACAACACTAAATCAACTAATTGGATTTGATATTCAGAAATTTATGATAGTAATAAGTAATAACCATTCATATGTATGAAAGGTGTTCAATAATTCGCTTGATTGTCAGCATCACTTTTAAATAAATCAAACAAAAATGCATTGGAGTGCAACCCTAGTATTTACTCCTCACTTTTCTCCTGTCTCTCGTGTGTTCGTCTTCAAAGAATTGAGTAGAGGCCAGTTGGAGTTCTGATAAATATATGCATGTGCACCGTCGATCTTAATAATCGATGACTCCTATATGATTGCGGATTTCTGGGCGGAAATCTTTTAGGAATACTTTAATGAGACAATGGAATTTTTTAAGAAAGTTGAAATTAATATTCCATTGCTTGATGCTATTAAGCAAGTTCCCACTTATACAAGATTCCTGAAAGACGTGTACTCAAAAAAGAAAATTGAATGTACACAAGAAATTGTTTCTCAGTGAACAAGTTAACTCAATTCTTAAGCATAATACTCCTAAGTGCAAAGATCCAGGATGTCCCACAATTCATGTGTTAGAGGAAATCATACTATAGAGAGGACATTATTGGACTTAGGGACTAATGTAAATTTTTTACCATTTTCTATTTATGAGCAACTTGGGTTAGGAGATTGAGACTAACTACTATAACACTGCAACTTGTATACAAATCAGTTAAAGTCCCACGTGGTGTTATTGAGGATATTCTAGTTCAGATTGATAAAGTTTTTCTTCCTTTTGAATTTTTTGTCTTAGACACACAACCTGTTCAAAATCCTAGTAGTCAGATTCCTGTGATTTTGGGAAGGCCATTCTTGGCCGTATCCAATGACATCATAAATTGTAGGAATGAGGTTATGAAGTTGTCTTTTGGTAATTTGAAGGTCAAACTAAATGTCTTTAATGTTAGACAACAACCCCCATTTTCAGATGATTTTTTCGTCGTTAACATGATTGAAACTCTAGTGGAGAATGTATTCCCATTTATTTATTATGATGATCCACTTGAGGTTGCTTTTATTATTCCTGATGTACGTAGTAGGACCACGGGTGGCATGAACGTTGGGTTAAAAGATCCTAGATGATTTTAAAAAAATGGGAGTGTGTCTGGTTGAAGACAATAAACTTAGCGCTCTTAGGAGGCAACCCAATTTATTATTTAGTTTATTTCTTAACTTATTTTGATGTTGTGTTTCTACCTATGTGGGGGGGGTATTTCACTCTAGGTTTGGGGATCTATTTCTGTTTTTGATATTTTATGATAACCTCTCCATCTAAGTGTGTGTGCGTGTGTACTTTCATTGTCATACATTTATCAAGACGTGTCTCTAAATCAATGTGATATCTTTCCAACACTCCTTTCATTTTACTAGTCATTGTAGTATATCTTTTTTTTAAACATTGACATTGGGGACAATGTTTAATTTAGGTTTAGGGATGTAGATTGACATTTTATTTTTATTTTTATTTTTATTTTTGTTAAATAAATATAAAAATTAGTTTTAGGTTGGTTTTGTTTAAGATTTTTTATAGTATATCCCTTCTATTTATACTTCGATTTTTAGATAAACTAAATTACATAGAAAGTATAAGTGATTAACTTGAGGATGAGACACTCATATATGAAGTTTTGATTCTTATACAATCCTCTTGGATTTATGTGCTTCTATTTTCTGAGAAACACTCACACACTTCAGTTACACATAGAAATACCATCTACAAATTTGTTTACCATTTTTAGTGGGATGTCTTTAGTCAAATTTATTTTTGAAAATGTGGTATGCTTAGAGCTTCAATAATTATGTTAGACCATCCACTTAGCTTTATGGTGAAAGTGGTTTGAAAATAGGTTGAAGGTATAATACACCTACAAAAAATTGAAAATTATAAAATAAAGAGGTTTGTTACTATCTCCAACGAGTAACTTGACCTTTATGCCCCAGTAAGCTGAAGAGTTCACGTTAAAAGTTGGAGGTTAAAACAACTTCTCTCAAGGCTGCCATGTTTTATAGTCTATCGGATTCGAGGGGTTAGTCTGTAATTGTATCATAAAGCCTAGTAGAGTTATTGGCTACATTGTTATCTGCACGAGCCTTATAGACTAGTAAAGTTAAGCATTGCACAGTTTTGGCTGAAAAAAATTGGTGTATTATGCTTTTATACCCTATATTGTGTGTGGACTTAGGGTTGAAGATGTTTGAGCATTATTTCTATCATGATAGTTAAAGATAAATATACCATAGAATTATTTTGGGTTATTGAGCTCAACTATAACCGGCTAATGGGTCACACTAGAATGTGTAGAACACAAAAATTTAGATTGTATGTCTATTTGTTATGCACCTTACTTTTCCGAAAGTAATTATATATCTATATTGAGCAAATATTTCCAAGATGAAGGTGTGGAACAGAAACGCTAATTTGAGCATATTTATGCTTCAATTGTTTATTTACGCAAGTATTAGTGGTTAGCCTCTTTAAACCATAGTTTTCAAAACCGGATCGGACCGGCCGGTCCGACCGCGGTTAACCGGAACCAGCCGGGAAACCGGTTCGGTTCATCCGGTTCAATGAACTAGGCGGTTTTTTCAAAATCGTCCGGGAAACCGGTTCGGTTCATCCGGTTCAACGAACTAGACGGTTTTTTCAAAACTGGCCGGTTTTTTCCGAACCGGTGAACCGGACCGGACCGGTCCGGATTTTTTTTTTGTTGAAAAAACTGTTGCCAGAGGGGGGATTCGAACCTCAGACCCCCTCAACGGATAAGACTTAAACCAACTGTACTATGCTTATTTTGATGTTAATAATATACAAATTATATATTTATAATATATTTACTGTTCCTCTCACCTAAACCGGGTCACACCGGTTTGACCGCGGTCAGACCTCGGTTTGACCGGACCTGCCATCAATCCGGTTCGATGGCCGGTCCGATTTTGAAAACCTTGCTTTAAACGTTGTTATATGCAAGGAAAGATATATATATATATATATAGTTTATATGAGATCGTTCTCATATTGCTTATATGAGGCCACTTTGAATCGTAGCCATTAGATCTTGATCTGACGGCTACAAATATCCATAATGATCTCACCCACTCTTTGATGTGACACACTTACCTACCCACTGATTTGATATCCACCCTCCGATCATAATCTAACGGTAATAAAACTTGGCCTCATACTCCTTATATGAGAACGATCTCATGTAAACTCATCTCTCTCTCTCTCTCTCTCTATATATATATATATATATATATGACTTTCTATATTACGTTACATGTTTGTGAGTAGCATGGCTGGAAATCCTCAGAAGTGAAAACTCGTCCAACTAAGGACACTTAGGGATTTAAAGGCTTGTTGTATATGCTAAATGCAATCGTGTTCCCTACGATAGTAACATTTACTTTTCTAGTGTAATTAGTTGTTTTGATTTATGTTTTGCTCGAGGACTAGCAAAATGTAGGCTTGGGGGTACTTGATATACATGAAATATATGTATTTTTATACCTCTTTTACTTAATTTGTTAGTGTTAATTTTTGTTAAATATGAATAATTAGAGATATTTAATATTAATTTAATAATTATATGTTTAATAATTAATATGTGTTTAATTGAATAATTTAGATGCATTAATTAGATTTAATAAATTTATATTTTATTACGCGTCTTAATTGGGTTTTGATTTTATTTATGTAGTCCTAGAAGTGCGCATCACATATTGCCAAAGTGTAGCACAGACAATTGGTTTTAATATAAATAATCATCCATTGATCATCCGACGGCGAGAAAGGCTGTAGCGGGTTTTTGGAGCTTAACCCAAGATTTTAAAGCTGAAATTCAGAGAACATTAATCGGAGCAGTGGTTTGCACTAGAAGAGAAGAAAAGGAAAGGGCAGTCGAGCCCGTGCCTGGAGAGAAGGAAAAGCCTGATCGGCTGAGAAGGATCAGTAGCGCCGCCCAGATTTAGGTTGTGCTTGCCTCGGAATGGAAATGGATTTGGCTCTACAGAGGCGCCCTCCACTTGGAAAGCTCTGATTAGAGATTGGATTTGGACGGGATTCAAAACAACTCGAACTAGAAGCTACCTGATTTGGAAGGCAGCCAATTGGAGGTTTTTCCCGTTTTGAAATTGGAGGTTTGGGTGCAGGATTTGGATTCCTTCTAAGGATTTTGACAAATTCGAATTGGATTCAGAAAACCCTAATTCAGGGAGATTGCCAAAAGGTTGTAATTACGGTTTTTTCTGCGAGTGATTTGCAGAGAATTGGGGAGGAGGAGGAGGAGGAGGAGGTGGAGGTTGATGAGGGGCGGGGTGTACTTCCTGCTTGGGGTGGGGTGGGGAGTGTACATGTCCCAGAACTACAACGTGCCCAACATCAAGCGCCTCGTCGACACCGGCATCGTCATCGCCCGCGCCATCGAGCAGAACAACCGCAAGTCCAAGCGCGGCGACGACGACGATTGATCTGTTTGAAATTTCCACCACCGTTCTCTTTTCTTCGGTATTTATTATGCTGGACTATGATAGTTTTGAACTGACAAGGTTGGATTATGAAATTAGGGATTAGGATATGAGAGGACTGGGATCATTGATACAGAAAAGGATAAACTTTGGTACTATTTTGTTATTGTGCTTGTACAGGAAATAATGCTGATTTTTGGGGATGGATTTTAATAGTTTTTTCCTATTTTGGTTATGTTCCAATGGGTTAAACAAGTATTGAGAAGTTGATTGTGATGCATTATTTAAGAATTGTAAGCAAATGGAAATAGTTGTTTTGACTATTCTAAATGACAAGTTAGATTCAGATATTGGGGTTTAGGGTTGATGAAGATAAGATAGAAAATGAATGTTGGATTCTGAAATTGAGGTTTAGGGTTCTTGGTTTGCTGCAAAAAAAGATGTTTGTACTGGGAGTGATTTTTGGTCAAGTAGTATTAATACGCTATAGCTTCTCCCGTTTTCATGTTGGGGTTCAATGACATGTAATAAATGATAATTATGGATTTGTGATGTGTTATTGACACTTGTAAGGATTTGGAAACATATTTTTGGCTAAATATTCGATATTGCTTCTTTTTTTTTTTGCTTTTGAGGGAAGTTGTTTTTCTTTTATTCTCAAATTAGTCTTTTAGTTTGATCTGGGACAGACAGTTGCTAAAGTTTAGAAGCTGAATTTAGTCATGGAATGTAATTGAAATTTTAGAATCGGCTGGAGATTTATGATTGAGGAAGATTTGTAGCTGAATTTTTGTCTACGTTGGTAGTTATGTTTAGAAAATTCAATACGATTGTTGCTGACTGAATAGAAGGATGCTAGAGTTTGTAGCTGAATTTAGTCGTTGATGGGTGAATTTCCTGAAAACTTTTATGTTATGTTAGATTTGACTGATTTATTGCAATTATTTTTTATCCCATAATCAATGCGGTGATTATCTTTGCTACAGGTAATTTTGGAGGATTGGGGGCTGAACTCTTTGAAACTTTGGTAAAGATGGCCCCAACAAAGGAGGAAGAGATTATGCTAAGAAATTACAGTGGCGACATATCTAAACTGGATTCTGCAGAACGCTTTATGAAGACAATTCTGGATATACCTTTTGCCTTCAAAAGAATTGACGGTTTGCTATATAGAGCTAACTTTGAATCAGAGATAAAGTACCTTATGCAGACTTTTGAAACCCTAGAGGTAATTTGAGATGAAACCCTCTAAATTCCATACATGTTCCTCTGTTTTAGAATGTATGTGTGTCAGTGTGTGTTTGGGTTAAATAAAACCGGTTATTTAACATGGTATCGGAGCCCAGGTCTTGGTTCCCCAAGGTCCTGTTGGTAAAATCCTGTGAAGGTGCGCAGTTACCGCCATTCTTGTCCCGGGGCACATTGTCCTCCTCTCAAATAAGTCCACGTGCTCTGATATTTAGTTGATATTTCAACAGTTTGTGTGTATGTGTGGGAGGGAGGAGAGTGGATATGAAGCATAATGTCCTTAGCCTCACAAATCAAGGAAACCACAAAAGCTTGGAACTATTTTTGAAGAATTCTGAATTTTGAAAAATATTTTAACTTTGAAATCAGAAACTATTTCCTTTCTGTAATATGTTCATAACAAAGTATATGAGGACACTATCTGATATTGAGTTGGCAAAAACAGTTTAGAGTGGAGGTGCAAGATCCATGTCTCTGACCCCATATTGTTGGGAAAATGACCATTCTCATTAAGACTATGATTATGAAAATGTCAAATTCCTTGAACTAACTGAACTAATTTTGCGTTATGAAGGCTACCACTTCGTTTGAGTATCCTTAAACATGTTGGCAAATTTTTGCATATTGAAGTTTTTCATACTTTTTATTCAAACATGAACTCTCACAACTAAAAGTTCCAACTAGATTTCCATTGAGGCTACTTCATTTTTTAAATTTCTTTAAATTTTGATTTGGTCACTATAGGCTGCATGTGAAGAATTGAAGACCAGTCGTTTATTCCTCAAACTCCTGGAAGCTGTTTTAAGAAGTGGAAACAGAATGAACGTCGGCACTTTCAGGGGAGAAGCAAAGGCGTTCAAGCTTGACACACTCTTGAAACTGGTGGACATAAAAGGCACAGATGGAAAGACAACACTACTTTACTTTGTGGTTCAAGAAATCATTAGATCTGAAGGCTCTGGTTCTGAAAATTCTCAACTAGACTTTACAAAGGCATATTCAACATCAAAAGAGGATGAGTTCAGGAAGCAAGGGTTGCAAGTAGTGGCAGGATTAAGCAAGGACCTTGTGAACGTCAAAAAAGCAGCTGGAATGGACTCGGTTGTGATACATAGCTACTTGTCCAAACTTGAAATGGGACTCAATAAAAACAGAGATGTTTTGAGTTGTGAAAAGTCAAATCCACAGGGGAAGTTCTTTGAAACAATGAAGAGTTTTCTGAAAGATGCAGAAGAGGAGATTGAACGAGTTAAAGTTGCAGAACACAAGGCGTTATGCTGCGTGAAAGAAGTGACAGAGTATTTTCATGGGGATGCAGCCAAGGAAGAAGCTCATCGTTTTAGAATCTTTATGGTGGTGAAGGATTTTCTTTCTGGGTTGGATCGAGTATGCAAAGAGGTTGAAAATTTTGAGGGGAGAACAATGGTGGGAGCTACTAGTTCATTTCGAGCTTTGACAAATGCTTCATTAGCAGGTTTTCAATAGAAATGGTAAAATGCAAGATGAAAGCTCTGATGAGGGTAATTGATATTCTTGAATGTCTCTCTATGGAACCAAGGAGGTGTATCTCTCCTTGCATTGCACCAAGGAAGGGTCAACAAATAAGGGTAAGAAAGGAAGAGATACAAAGGGAACCAAACGTCACTAGCTTAAGAGCCATCACTAGGGAGTCTCAGGAGATAAGCTAGATATTGTAAATGATCATCTTGAGATAATAAGTAGTTCAAAATTTTGGCATATATTCCATAAAAAGAATTGGCATATAATCTCTGTGTAATGTTTGAAGTTATTTCTATTTGTTCTCTTTGTTACAGTGAAACTACTGTCTCCCAATTCATTATAGTGAATACTTGCATAGCATAGAGGGTTTTTGAACACTGACAATCAGAGAGAGAGCAGAGCTCAACAAGTTCAAATCCATGATAGTTTCCTAGCAGTTGAAGAAAAACTTGCTTAACGACTAAAATCGTTTTCCACATTCAATATAATTTTATATTAAGTTCTGCAGCATATTCTCGTAGCTCCATAGCACTTTAAAACAGAGCTTTTATTTGATGATCAGAAAAGAGATACCACAATGACCATGTCAGATGGACTTGTGGGCAACTTTTTATTTTATTTTGTTCTTCCTTCTTTTGAAGCTTCAGAAATTCTAGGCACTGATTCACTGTGAGATTTGCTATTGTGACATTGTCCAAGGTCCTTAATATTGGATATCAACAACGATCCATTGTTTACTGCTGCTACTCAACTATTGCCTTTTACTAGTCACTCATTCAAGGATATAATTTAGCCAAATGCACGGATTAAAAGTTTACAAGATGATTTCAGTTCAATCATCAATGTCAAACCATATCAGCATATCATATGGAGTATACAGTCAAATACCACACGACAGTAACACTACTGTTATACACAATTTCATTCAATAATCTATGAAGTGTAGCTTCCCGAATACAATTTGCAGTGTGTCAAGTGGTCGCATGTATGATCCAAGAAACGATCTTAAGCAAAGCTGGCAACCTCAGATGAAAATGGGAAGGATCCGATGGTGTTCTTTGCTGCCAACATTTTGCTCACTAGCATCCTCCACTTCACCTCATCTTTTTTGCTCTGTATTTGCATTTTGTCCTTGAAATGCCTGAAATAAGTAGTTTAGTAGTGAAGGTAATTACATATTATCTCCTTTGTGATTATTACTGCCACATTCTAGAGGTTTTGGGCTTTCAAGCATGAGTTATATTGCATTAAACATGATAAGTCTTAATGAATTTTTTCAGTCTTTTTTCTAGACTCTTTTTCGTCTTGAATCTTGATCCATGATCTTTTTGGTTTTTCCTCATTATTTAGAACCCTCTATACTGAGAAATATCAATCCTTATTGTAGTAATGAAGGTTGGATGCTATTCTTTTGTAGTCTTTTTAGTGAAGCAGGAAAAATAAAGTGCAAGTTTAGAATAACAAATGAAGCTTACCTGCACAGAGGAATCTTGCACTTATCAGGCTGGCTGCAAAGGCGAGAATGCAACTCCAATAATTGCCACATTCTCTTGCACTGGATGCAGCCACCAGGTACTCTGGTCTTGCACCCAGCAAAGTGACGAATCATAGACTCCAAGCCCTTACAAGCTGGATATTTACAAGGGTCTTCGTGTTTCTTCAAAACCATGTCATGAGGTCCGATTGTTCGACACCCTTCACGGCATATATGGACAAGGGCTTCCATTGCTTGATAAAGTTGCAAGTAGATCTTCTTTTCCTCTATCTTCTTGATCCTCTCTTGGTTTTTCTACAATCAGAATTAGACTGTTTATTTGTGGATCATATAACAAATTGTTGCAACGAAATTTGGACACGATACCTCACTTGGTCTAAGGCATTAAAAATCAAAGTACTTACATAATCAGCTTCAACTACAGCCTCCACTAACTCTTTTTCTAACTTTGGGTTACTCTGTTTCATCACATTCCACCCTTCAGAGGCTGAGACAACCTTGAAGTTCTTCAGGATTAGCCGGAAACAAATAAGGCAAAGACGTGGAATATCACATAGTTCTGCCAGTTGGTATATGTCAGTGACATTTTCAGTTGTGATTAGTCCCCTCTCTAGTCGTCTTGCACACTCTTGCTTCAGTGTGGGGACGACAAAAACATGCGACAACACAATCAAGTGCAAGGCATATTTTTTCATCTCTTCTTCCCCATAGCTGCATAAAAAGTGCATCTGTAATTAGCTGCGATCCGTTTTTGTACCATACACATATTTTTAGAGCTTTTGCGAATTAGGTCTTCTTTACAATTTTGAATCACAATGTTCAGAATTCTTCATTAGTACATTAGTATCTTGGGCATGAAACCTGAATATTGATAGCTGTTCTCTTTTTGGGTTCTGAGATGTTCAGTTATGTTTAAGCAAAGAGATTGCAGGCTACTGGATGAATGGAACTTGTTAAAGGTAAGACAGCCATTATTTCATTCATCGATATTTGTTTTTAAATAAGTTAACAATCAATGAAGCATTTTCATACATGGAATTAAAAATTCACCTACTAAGAACATCAAATTATGGATATCCTGTCCCCAGAAGAAAAAATTAGAATAAAAGAACTTGTAGAATGAAATAATCGGAACAGAACTATTACCTTGAAGAATACAGGTAGAGTGAAAATCCCTCATTTCGGTTTCCAACCCGCCCCTTATACGTGATAATTTTCACCTTTCTCCGTCAGCAGCTCCTATCAGCTCGATCAGTATCCAAATAATTTTCACCCTTTTTAGTCCCTTTTAGCTTGAAAATTTTCACTCAATCAGTATCCAAACGCACCAGCGTGTGGAGGTGAGACCCCGAAAATTTAAGTAAAGTTGTAATTTTTTAATTTATTTGGTCCTTTCTTTTTTTCTCTTAATGGCGTGACAAGCCCTCATTGATGGTGATGTGACGCTAATAATGAAAATTGGTAAGGCTAGACGAACTCTAAGTATCATTACCCGTTGTGAAAATAGTATCTAACCCTCTGGCATAGAGAAAGGGAAATGATATTTGTACAGTAGATTCCTACACATTTTCCATACACAGCTGATGTGTATGGCAATAAGTGTGTCCCATACACATCAGCTGTGTATAAAAAATGTGTAGGAATCTGTTGTAGGGTTATCACTGCCCTTAGAGAAAATCTAGCCTACGCTATAGACCCCTTAGCTGTCAGATCGCAACCATTGTCATGATCTGAGGGTGAGGGCCCTTCAGCTCTACTAATTAATTAAAAAATGAACTAACCAGGGAGATTATAAAACCGGATGGAGGGAGTTTGATTTAAGAAAGGAGATAATTTATTTATAAAAAAAGACCAAAAATGGAGAAATTCGAAAAAAAATTCAGCTGGAGCCGTGGCATCCGGAGCCAAGCCAAGTTCGCTAGCCAGCGAAGCTTCAATTTCGATTCAGAAAACCCTAATTCCGGGAGATTGCCAAAAGGTTGGAATTAGGGGTTTTTTCAGCGAGTGATTTGCAGAGAATTGAGGGGGGGGGGATGAGGGGCGGGGTGTACTTCCTGCTTCCTGCTTGGGGTGGGGTGGGG
Organism: Houttuynia cordata; assembly: GCA_039654745.1. Classification (NCBI taxonomy): domain Eukaryota; kingdom Viridiplantae; phylum Streptophyta; class Magnoliopsida; order Piperales; family Saururaceae; genus Houttuynia; species Houttuynia cordata. The sequence continues at coordinate 3,740,452 of CM077512.1, forward strand.
AGTGTACATGTCCCAGAACTACAACGTGCCCAACATCAAGCGCCTCGTCGACACCAGCATCGTCATCGCCCGCGCCCTCGAGCAGAATAACCACAATTCGAAGCGCGGCGACGACGACGATTGATCTGTTCGGAATTTCCACCACCCTTCTCTTTTCGGCATTTATTATGCTGGATTATGATGGTTTTGGATTGACAAGGTTGGATTATGAAATTGGGGATTAGGATATTAGAGGACTGGGATCATTGATACAGAAAAAGATAAACTTTGGTACTATTTTGTTATTGGGCATGTACAGGGAGTAATGCTGCTTTTTGGGGATGAATTTTAATAGTTTTTCCTATTTTGGTTATGTTCCAATGGGTTAAACAAGTATTGGAATAACTGCAAGTCGAAGCGCGGCGACGACGACGACGATTGATCTGTTTGAAATTTCCACCACCCTTCTCTTTTCGGCATTTATTATGCTGGATTATGATGGTTTTGGACTGACAAGGTTGGATTCTGAAATTGGGAATTAGGATATGAGAGGACTGGGATCATTGATACAGAAAAGAATAAACTTTGGTACTATTTTGTTATTGTGCTTGTACAGGGAATAATGCTGCTTTTTGGGGATGGATTTTAATAGTTTTTTCCTATTTTGGTTATGTTCCAATGAGTTAAACAAGTATTGGAATAACCGCAAGTCGAAGCGCGGCGACAACGACGATTGATCTGTTCGAAATTTCCACCACCCTTTTCTTTTCGGCATTTATTATGCTGGATTATGATGGTTTTGGACTGACAAGGTTGGATTCTGAAATTGGGGATTAGGATATGAGAGGACTGAGATCATTGATACAGAAAAGAATAAACTCTGGTACTATTTTGTTATTGTGCTTGTACAGGGAATAATGCTTCTTTTTTGGGATGGATTTTAATAGTTTTTTCCTATTTTGGTCATGTTCCAATGGGTTAAACAAGTATTGAGAAGATGATTGTGATGCATTATTTAAGAATTGTAAGCAAATGCAAATAGTTGTTTTGACTATTCTAAACGGCAAGTTGGATTCAGATATTGGAGTTTAGGGTTTTGGGTTGCTGAAGACAAGATAGAAAAGGAATGTTGGATTCTGAAATTGAGGTTTAGAGTTCTTGGTTTGATGCAAAAAAGATGCTTGTCCATAGACTGATTTTTGGTCAAGTAGCATTTTTAAGCATATGCAAAGAAGACCATTAGATGCTTGAGAAGATTAGAAGGGATACATGTAAACGATGTTAAACGAAGGAGAAGGAGACCTAAGAGAAGTTGGATGGAGTTAATAACAAAGGATTTACTTTACTATCTCTTACAAAAGAGGTAGCCCAAAACAGGCCGGAATGGAGAAGTAAGATCTGTGTCGCCGACCCTAAATAGTAGGAAAAAAGCGCTACTTGATTTTGATTATGATTATGATAGTATTAATACGCTATAGCTTCTCCCCTTTTTGTGTTGGGGTTCAATGACATGTAATAAATGATAATTATGGATTTGTGATGTGTTATTGACAATTGTAAGGATTTGGAAACATATTTTTGGCTAAATATTTGATATATTGCTTCTTTCTTCTTCTTTTTTTGCTTTTGAAGTTGTTTTTCTTTTATTCTCAAATTTGTCTTTTAGTTTGATCTGGGACAGACAGTTGTTGAAGTTTAGAAGCCGAATTTAGTCATGGAAGGTAATTGAAATTTTAGAATCGGCTGGAGATTTATGATTGAGGAAGATATGTAGCTGAATTTTCGTCTTCGTTGGTAGTTATGTTTAGAAAATCCAATACGATTGTTGCTGACTGAATAGAAGGATGCTAGAGTTTGTAGCTGAATTTAGACGTTGAAGGTGCATAAAATTAGATGTTTGATTGATGAATAGGTTTGTAGCTAAATGTAAGATCTGATGTACTTCCTGCTTCCTGCTTGGGGTGGGGTGGGGAGTGTACATGTCCGAGAACTACAACGTGCCCAACATCAAGCGCCTCGTCGACACCGGCATCGTCATCGCCCGCGCCCTCGAGCAGAATAACCACAAGTCGAAGCGCGGCGACGACGACGATTGACCTGTTCGCAATTTACACCACCCTTCTCTTTTCGGCATTTATTATGCTGGATTATGATGGTTTTGGACTGACAAGGTTGGATTCTGAAATTGGGGATTAGGATATGAGAGGACTGGGATCATTGATACAGAAAAAGATAAACTTTGGTACTATTTTGTTATTATGCTTGTACAGGGAGTAATGCTGCTTTTTGGGGATGGATTTTAACAGTTTTTCCTATTTTGGTTATGTTCCAATGGGTTAAACAAGTATTGGAATAACCGCAAGTCGAAGCGCGGCGACGACGATAATTGATCTGTATGAAATTTCCATCACCCTTCTCTTTTCGGCATTTATTATGCTGGATTATGATGGTTTTGGACTGACAAGGTTGAATTCTGAAATTGGGGATTAGGATATGAGAGGACTGGGATCATTGATACAGAAAAAAAAAACTTTGGTACTATTTTTTTATTGTGCTTGTACAGGGAGTAATGCTGTTTTTTGGGGATGGATTTTAATAGTTTTTCTTATTTTGGTTATGTTCCAATGGGTTAAACAAGTATTAGATTAACCGCAAGTCGAAGCGCGGCGACGACGATGATTGATCTGTTCGAAATTTCCACCACCCTTCTCTTTTCGGCATTTATTATGCTGGATTATGATGGTTTTGGACTGACAAGGTTGGATTCTGAAATTGGGGATTAGGATATGAGAGGGCTCGGATCATTGATACAGAAAAGGATAAACTTTGGTACTATTTTGTTCTTGTGCTTGTACATGGAATAATGCTGCTTTTTGGGGATGGATTTTAATAGTTTTTTCCAATTTTGGTTATGTTCCAATGGGTTAAACAAGTATTGAGAAGATGATTGTAATGCATTATTTAAGAATTGTAAGCAAATGCAAATAGATGTTTTGACTATTCTAAACGGCAAGTTGGATTCAGATATTGGAGTTTAGGGTTTTGGTTGATGAAGATAAGATAGAAAAGGAATGTTGGATTCTGAAATTGAGGTTTAGAGTTCTTGGTTTGATGCAAAAAAGATGCTTGTCCAGAGACTGATTTTTGGTCAAGTAGCATTTTTAGGCATATGCAAAGAAGACCATTAGATGCTTGAAAAAATTAGAAGGGATACATGTAAACGATGCTAAACGAAGGAGAGGGAGACCTAGGAGAACTTAGATGGAGTTAATAACAAAGGATTTAACTCTACTATCTCGTACAAAAGAGGTAGCCCAAAACAGGCCGGAATGGAGGAGTAAGATCCGTGTCGCCGACCCTAAATAGTAGGAAAAAAGCGCTACTTGATTTTGATTATGATTATGATAGTATTAATACGCTATAGCTTCTCCCCTTTTTGTGTTGGGGTTCAATGACATGTAATAAATGATAATTATGGATTTGTGATGTGTTATTGACAATTGTAAGGATTTGGAAACATATTTTTGGCTAAATATTTGATATATTGCTTCTTTCTTCTTCTTTTTTTGCTTTTGAAGTTGTTTTTCTTTTATTCTCAAATTAGTCGTTTAGTTTGATCTGGGACAGACAGTTTCTGAAGTTTAGAAGCCGAATTTAGTCATTGAAGGTAATTGAAATTTTAGAATCGGCTGGAGATTTATGATTGAGGAAGATTTGTAGCGGAATTTTCGTCTTCGTTGGTAGTTATGTTTAGAAAATCCAATACGATTGTTGCTGACTGAATAGAAGGATGCTAGAGTTTGTAGCTGAATTTAGTCGTTGAAGGTGCATAAGATTAGATGTTTGATTGATGAATAGGTTTGCAGCTAAATGTAAGATCTGATGTACTTCTTGCTTCCTGCTTGGGGTGGGGTGGGGAGTGTACATGTCCCAGAACTACAAAGTGCCCAACATCAAGCGCCTCGTCGACACCGGCATCGTCATCGCCCGCGCCCTCGACCAGAATAACCGCAAGTCGAAGCGCGGCGACGACTTCTCTTTTCGGCATTTATTATGCTGGATTATTATGGTTTTGGACTGACAAGGTTGGATTCTGAAATTGGGGATTAGGATATGAGAGGACTGAGATCATTGATACAGAAAAGAATAAACTCTGGTACTATTTTGTTATTGTGCTTGTACAGGGAATAATGCTTCTTTTTCGGGATGGATTTTAATAGTTTTTTCCTATTTTGGTTATGTTCCAATGGGTTAAACAAGTATTGAGAAGATGATTGTGATGCATTATTTAAGAATTGTAAGCAAATGCAAATAGTTGTTTTGACTATTCTAAACGGCAAGTTGGATTCAGATATTGGAGTTTAGGGTTTTGGGTTGATGAAGATAAGATAGAAAAGGAATGTTGGATTCTGAAATTGAGGTTTAGAGTTCTTGGTTTGATGCAAAAAAGATGCTTGTCCAGAGACTGATTTTTGGTCAAGTAGCATTTTTAAGCATATGCAAAGAAGACCATTAGATGCTTGAGAAGATTAGAAGGGATACATGTAAATGATGCTAAACGAAGGAGAGAGAGACCTAAGAGAAGTTGGATGGAGTTAATAACAAAGGATTTAACTCTACTATCTCGTACAAAAGAGGTAGCCCAAAACAGGCCGGAATGGAGGAGTAAGATCCGTGTCGCCGACCCTAAATAGTAGGAAAAAAGCGCTACTTGATTTTGATTATGATTATGATAGTATTAATACGCTATAGCTTCTCCCCTTTTTGTGTTGGGGTTCTATGACATGTAATAAATGATAATTATGGATTTGTGATGTGTTATTGACAATTGTAAGGATTTGGAAACATATTTTTGGCTAAATATTTGATATATTGCTTCTTTCTTCTTCTTTTTTTGCCTTTGAAGTTGTTTTTCTTTTATTCTCAAATTAGTCTTTTAGTTTGATCTGGGACAGACAGTTTCTGAAGTTTAGAAGCCGAATTTAGTCATTGAAGGTAATTGAAATTTTAGAATCGGCTGGAGATTTATGATTGAGGAAGATTTGTAGCGGAATTTTCGTCTTCGTTGGTAGTTATGTTTAGAAAATCCAATACGATTGTTGCTGACTGAATAGAAGGATGCTAGAGTTTGTAGCTGAATTTAGTCGTTGAAGGTGCATAAGATTAGATGTTTGATTGATGAATAGGTTTGCAGCTAAATGCAAGATCTGATGTACTTCCTGCTTCCTGCTTGGGGTGGGGTGGGGAGTGTACATGTCCGAGAACTACAACGTGCCCAACATCAAGCGCCTCGTCGACACCGGCATCGTCATCGCCCACGCCCTCGACCAGAATAACCGCAAGTCGAAGCGCGGTGACGACTTCTCTTTTCGGCATTTATTATGCTGGATTATGATGGTTTTGGACTGACAAGGTTGGATTCTGAAATTGGGGATTAGGATATGAGAGGACTGGGATCATTGATACAGAAAAGGATAAACTTTGGTACTATTTTGTTATTGTGCTTGTACAGGGAATAATGCTGCTTTTTGGGGATGGATTTTAATAGTTTTTTCCTATTTTGGTTATGTTCCAATGGGTTAAACAAGTATTGAGAAGATGATTGTGATGCATTATTTAAGAATTGTAAGCAAATGCAAATAGTTGTTTTGACTATTCTAAACGGCAAGTTGGATTCAGATATTGGAGTTTAGGGTTTTGGGTTGATGAAGATAAGATAGGAAAGGAATGTTGGATTCTGAAATTGAGGTTTAGAGTTCTTGGTTTGATGCAAAAAAGATGCTTGTCTAGATACTGATTTTTGGTCAAGTAGCATTTTTAGGCATATGCAAAGAAGACCATTAGATGCTTGAGAAGATTAGAAGGGATACATGTAAACGATGTTAAACGAAGGAGAAGGAGACCTAAGAGAAGTTGGATGGAGTTAATAACAAAGGATTTAACTTTACTATCTCTTACAAAAGAGGTAGCCCAAAACAGGCCGGAATGGAGGAGTAAGATCCGTGTCGCCGACCCTATATAGTAGGAAAAAAGCGCTACTTGATTTTGATTATGATTATGATAGTATTAATACGCTATAGCTTCTCCACTTTTTGTGTTGGGGTTCAATGACATGTAATAAATGATAATTATGGATTTGTGATGTGTTATTGACAATTGTAAGGATTTGGAAACATATTTTTGGCTAAATATTTGATATATTGCTTCTTTCTTCTTCTTTTTTTGCTTTTGAAGTTGTTTTTCTTTTATTCTCAAATTTGTCTTTTAGTTTGATCTGGGACAGACAGTTGCTGAAGTTTAGAAGCCGAATTTAGTCATGGAAGGTAATTGAAATTTTCGAATCGGCAGGAGATTTATGATTGAGGAAGATATGTAATTGAATTTTCGTCTTCGTTGGTAGTTATGTTTAGAAAATCCAATATGATTGTTGCTGACTGAATAGAAGGATGCTAGAGTTTGTAGCTGAATTTAGACGTTGAAGGTGCATAAGATTAGATGTTTGATTGATGAATAGGTTTGCACCTAAATGTAAGATCTGATGTGAAATAACGGATTAAACTTATTTCTTTTGTAAAATTTTTATTGTGTGCTAGAATTCAAAATCCAGGGTCGATGTTCTTTTCTGTTAAGCAATTTCATCCTTAGCAGAAGCCAAATACAGACCAACATCTTCGAATTCTATATGGGTGTGGAACTCACATCATCAAGCTGTACTCTCTTAATGGAATATGAACATCTTTATTACTTTTTTGGTAAATGTGAGCCAAATTAGCAAGACATTAACCCGAACAAATTACATCAATCTTTTTGTTGGCTTTTACACTTTTAATATAATGAAAAAATACATCACAGAACTAATCACAACATTGCACACTACTAAATTACATTTTTACACTTCTCAATTGGCAATCTTCATAAACTTGTGTCCTTAATGCCTCCGGTATGGCATCTGCTGCGGCTGCGTGGTCTTTGTTGCTTCGGAGAGGAAAGATGTCCCACCAATTTTTGATGCTGGTCTACCGGCCACCAATCCTGCACCAGATACCCAGTCCCTGAACTCAGACACAGGCGGCTGATATTGGAAGTCCGACCTGGTCCTCCGATGGGACGAGCCCTCCAATGAGGCCTCCGGCTCCACCAGTGGGCGATAGCTGCGGCTTGAGTCAACGGAGAGGCTCCGGTACTTCATTGCTCCTTTATTCTTCTTCATGGCATGGAGAACAAATGGAATCAGACCCTCCATGGTTTGCTTCTGTCTTTTGCTCGTCCTCTTCTCTCTCTTTTGGAAATGATGTTTGTTGTTGGCTCTTGGAATGAATTGGGTTGTCTGGATGATGGATGCTTGGAGAGGGGTACAATTTATAAGGGGGAAAAGGCAAGTGGAAAATATCAAAGTCAAAGAAACAATGCTTATCCTTTCTGTAGGGCACGTTTTGCACTGGATAGCACCAGTTTTTTTTTTATCAAACTTTGACCCTAAGGTATAAATCATAAATGTTCTTAAAGACCCCTGGTTGACAATTGCATGCCCCTTGTTTTCATTGTAAATATGCATGGACACATAGGAGAATGCTAGCTTTACTATAGGATGAAAAAGTTTGATGGATCTTGTTCAAATTCATTGTGGCTCCCTAGATATGCAAACTTTGCATTTTCTGACTGATCAAATCATGGCAAACTTTACCTCCTCCTCAATGAGGTATGAATAGTCGAATAACTATTTCACCAGCATATCAAGTATATATGTTGACAAATGACACCATTGAAGTAATGCTGAAGAAGTTTTAAATGGCATTTTGTAAGTTTTAAAGGGTATTCCAGTTATTTTCGTATATTTACCAGTACATATCCACATTTCAATAAAAAAACCAAATTCAAATAATCTTGTGGGTATATGTATGGTGGGCTTGACTTCGCTTAAAAGCCCACAATAATATGATAACCACTGCTGCCCGTTGAAGGCGTGTGAATAAAGAAGACAATCCGAATCACTATTGCAATTCAGCCCGCGTGGACTTTTTGCATGATAGCTTGTCTTCCAATCTAATCCCTCTTGTTGAATGAAATTTATTGGACATTTGGGGAGAGATTCCTCCCTTCTTCCTGCGTTTTTATTCCCTGAGGTAGAAAAGTCAGCCACTAATGATTATTGAACCATTTTTTTCAAATGCACAGAGGCTTCATTGATGCCCTTGTCAGATCAGCGATGGGCATGTACTAGAAAGGCAATATGGGTGGTTGTTTTTGAAAGCATGTGCTTAGTTGACCTGAGCAACGTTACCATCTGCACTCATTCTACCAGCGATACATGTTTGCAAGAAAAATGGTATTTGTACACCGATCTGATAAATCAAAATTCTACACCTTGGTTTTGATTGGAGAGAGAAAAGCGCATGCCCCTAGTGTCATGTGAGTTGTACTTTACTTTGTCCAGAGGGTTTTGACGTATTTGATCCATCATAGGGATGTTATTATCATACTTGCAATAGGATTTATTGTTTTTTGACCCAATGTTTTAAAATGCGGTTCGGGGCTGACCCAGTTTCAACAGGTTTGACCCGGTGGGTCTACCCCGGTCAACCCGGATTGGGATATAACTGATAACCCGGGGGGGGGGGTCGCCGGGGCGGCACTGCGGCAAGGCCGTAGAGCGACGACGGTGGGGGGAGGGAGCAGGGTCGCCGGCGACGGTTAGGGGGGCGGAGGAGAAAACCAAAGAGGGAGAGGGAGAGGGAGAGGGGTGGGGGTCACCGGGGTGACACCACAGCAGGGCGGGGGTGGGGCGACGACGACGACGGGGTGGCAGGGCAAGGCGGGGTGGGGCGATGGAGAAAAGCGGAGGGAGGCGGACGAGAAAACCAGAGGGAGAGGGAGAGGGGTGGGGGGTCGCCGGGGCGGCACCGCCCAGGGCGGGGCGACAACGGGGCGGGGCTACGGAAAAAAACAGAGTCAGAAAGGGGGGCGGAGGAGAAAACCGGAGGGAGAGGGGTGGGGTGGTCGTTGGGGCGGCACCGCGACAAGGGGGGCGGGGCGACGACGACGGTGGGGCGGCGAGCGACGACGGCTGGGCGACGGACTAGGAGGGATGACCCGGTCGGTCTGACTCGGCCGGTTCCTGGGTCAACCCGGCCGGGTCTTTAACCCGTTTCCGCCCGGTCGACCCGGCCCGAAAAATTAAACAGGTCTGGTCCAACCGAATTCAACCGGCCCGGCCGAACCTGGTTTTAAAAGAGTGTTTTGACCACGTTCCGAGTAACGAAAAGAACTCTTTTTTGTTGTAGCCTTTGAATTCATAGGTTAGGGAGATAAACGAGAATCTTGAGTTTTACCATAGCTCTGACTAAAAGGTGCGTTTGGCAGGCCACTTTTAGGTTCCAAACGCGGCTTTATAACCACTTTAGCACAAAATCGTATATGTACATGGGAGGTAGATTTTGTCCAAAAACGATTTTGTCCAAAAACGATTTTGCTATAAGAAAAATGACTTTTTTTTAGAACTTGGTTCTTTCTCAAGAGGAGATTTTGTATAAAAATGGCTTTAGTTTTGGGCATAATATAGAAATGACTTTATTTGCTTATCCCTCATTAAATGGATTGAATTATTTCTTTCTCTCATGAAGGGTAAAATTATAATACGAGGCATTTATTCTTTATTCAAAATCAGCCCTATCCAAACAGGTTTTAAGAGTTGATTTTTGATAAAATCGTTTTAGAGGTGGGCGTTAACATACAAGTGGCACTTTAGCTTTGCTATAATAAAAACAATTTTTGTCCAAAAGCCCTTTTTACACAAGCAAAAGTTGTTGCCAAATGCACCCTAAATTTGTGCTCTTCTTTTTTTCATGGGGTAGGGAATATGTAGTATGAAAGGTGTCAAGTCCTTGGGACCATATAGAAGGGACCTAACAACCGGCCTCTTAGATACCTGGCTATCAATCTCCTGGGGCACGTATAAGTCACCCATCTGCCTCACAATAGAAATACTCCTTCCGTTCAGAAATAGAGGGAGGACTTCAAAAATGCAGTTAGCGTTATTAAGAACTACCAGATTTACTCCTCCCTCTATTTCCAAACGGATGGAGTATTATTTTTACTTATAATACCCTCTTCACTTTGCCTCACCCATATGAGTTTTTTCTATTGTTTTTGGCACGACCCACATAAATTAAGCACAAGTAATCTGATTTATGACAATTATCCAAAAAAAAATCTTATTTATGACTCACTAACATCCCCAACCTGTAGAGATATAACATGCGCTGCTCCATTTCCACACCAAACACGCCATTCCATATAGTAAGGTGACCACTATGTTTTTTTTTCTTTTCCATTACTAACCATTCCACACTTATATACTCCCTCCGTCCAGAATTACCATATGCATTTGGTTTTTTAGATTGAACTAGATTAGTTCATTTTGAAAAACCAAATGTATCTACTAATTCCAATCAAGGGAGTAATTCTGATGCATCATGCATGTTTAGATCCTTGTTTAATATACAAACATGACATGATACCAACTAGCTTGTATATATGTTAACCTCACATGTTTAGGCCTGTAACTTGTGTGTGCAGTGCTAATTAGTGGGACACTCAAACGTGTATCACGCCATAACAGGGATTTAATTGGCTCCGACTGCTTTGTGTTCCTTTCTACACTCACATCTCAAGCTTCACTCAAAAAGACAAATGGGTCGAGAATGCTGTGCCTATTGCTCTTCCTTCCTCAAGGCCATCCCTCCGAAATTCCTCTCTATGCTGCCAATACGGCGTGAGCCAGCGGAGGATGTGGGCGGACATGTTGGCGCACCACTTCTAGGACAAACTTCTGCGGAACAAGCCTCTACAGAGGCTGTCACAGTGGACATGTTGACTGCAGATGTTCATGAAAATGTGTCGATGGAGGCCCCAAGCCATGCCGATAAGTCTGGAGTTAGTCATCCATGGAGTTGGAAGAAGTTCTTTGATGCCTTGAACCCCTTAGTCCCTTAGTGTGAGCTTGTAATTGTATTGTTGTGATTGTGAATTTTCATTGTTTGTTCTTCCTGTTAGATGAGACGTAGAACCGTAAGGATTCCAATCTCACTACGGTCCTACGTCTCATCTAACACTTCCTCGTTTTATCATTTACAGTGTTGAACGTATCATTTGTTTTATGTGGCTTAATAACGATCGTTGGATCAAGGTCACCATGGCATATCCATCAGTACTTTTTTTTGGCAACAACGTATGTAATACACTTTGAAACATATAATTGCATTCAATACAATAACTGCACTCCGTATTGAATGTTTATGCAGTACTACTTACATAACATGAGATTGAATCATTAAACTGCCAAAAGAACTATATTTACAACAATTTAGGAATTTGGGCCAATGGTCCAGCAGCAACATGTTAAAAGTAAGGCCCAAGACAAATTTAACAAGCCCCCGTATGGTTTTACATCTCTTATTTCTTGTCACCGTTACCGTTCAATGAGGTCTAGGTAATAGCTCTGGAGCAAATATAGACTCTCTGTGTCGAGCCAAGACACACAACTATGAAAGTAAGATAGGGTCTTCAACTTAACCGTTGTGCAATTTTTTTTTATTTACTTCGCTGCAGTCAATTTCTTTTGGAGAATTTATATAATAAATTATAATTTTTTTTTTTACAAAAGTGATGCACTATTCAAAATATTTCCCGAATAGGGTATCTGATAAGCCACACTGGCCACTGGCGCCCGCATGGTTTTTTTTAAAAAAATTGACACCTTTTAGCCCCTTGACTTTTTCAAAAAATTACCTACGCCTTTCTTTATAACTGAAAGGCGTCGGTTCAACCAATGCCTTCCATTTAACTTATATTAGATCAGGCTCGGGCTCGCCTGCACCGAGCCCTAATTTCGATTTTGTCACCGACGCTTCGCCTCGCCTTGCATCGGCTCTTCGGCAACGTCCTCGCCACCGCCTCGGCCAACTCGTCCTCCTCGTGCTCGCCCCAGCCACCACCTTGCCTTGGTTCTCTGATGCTTCACGTCTGCCTCCCCATCCTCGCTCTGGCCATTGTCTCTGCTGACCTCGCACCGCACCACCTCGGCTCTCCGGCGACATCATCATCAACGTCTCGATCAGCTCCACCTCCTTGTCCTCGCCCCGACCATTGTCTCGCCTCGCCTCCCAACGCACCGCCTTGGATCTCCGAGGACGTCGTCACCACCGTTTCAGCCAACTCCGTTTCCCCGTCCTTGCCCCGGCCACAGTCTCGGCTCGCCCTGTCACTCGCCTCTTTACAGGTAATATATATGTTTAATATCCGTTAGAAATACGTATTGATGTAGCTTCTGCATTGTATGAAATTGATTATGTCATAGTTATGTAGTATTTGATAGTGTTTGTTAATGGTTTTGTGAGAAGAGATGGTAGGAGAAATGGTTCCGTTTGTGCTAATGTATGATGCACCCTAGAATAGAGAAGACGACCCCTTTATAAAGAGGGCACATTTCCCAAGATGGTAGGCCATATCGTGGCTTACTAATGGGCCACGATCTGTGCCATAAATTACAATTAATTTATCCCTAATGTCAATCATGGCTTATTACAATAATTCATAAAAGAAAACTAATCCTAATAATCGAATACTGCCGATTATGCGTCATGGGTGTGTGACGTTCACAACAATAACGAATGTATATTTCACAAAAAGTTAAGTACCATCTTCATATGTTATGTAGGTAACATGGCAGCCATATCATGATGATGTGTTAGCGCAGTTACCTGGAGTATGTATGGATGGAGCGTAAGTGTGGCTATCTAGGGCACCACTTATATGTGTTGACATCGTCGAGATGAATTACAGATTGGGTTATGCTGCAATTCGGATTAGAGCAGGTTTTCCCCCTCTTGTTGTTGAGTTCATTGAATGATCATCGCGTCAAGGCCGATGGAGTTTTGATTGGAGGTCGCATCATGCTACCTATATTACTAAATGGGATGACCGGATGACCACTCTCATTCAGGGGGAGCCTGCTATGACGGAGCGAGATGCGGATAATGCATACATGAGATGGTACTTGAGGATCACGAGGAAACTTATAATGCCACCTGTGCATGAGACGGAGATGTTATATCAACCAAGGGGCGATACTGAGCGAGCATTGGTGAGTATCTCTGACTTCATCTTTAATTTAATTCACCATTGTTTTGTGCGTTGGTGAGTAGATAACATATATTCTTTGTCTTTTCTATCTTACTTGTGTGAGACAAGTGCATGCTCAGTCTCATAGTGCTTTGGTAGACCGATCCTACGAGAGCTTTGTAGCTGCATGCCAGATGATACATGAAATCTCTGGACATGTTCTTGAGAGTTTGCCATTTCTTCGGCCAGTTATGACTACAAGGACTTGAGGTTGTTCCAGAACCTTTATCAGCTTCACGCGACATTGTGACATCATTAGCCCACACGACATATTTTAACCCATCACCAGTGGTTCCAAATGCCCCGGTTAATCAAGTTGAGAGACTATTTCTTTGAAAGTATATACTCAGCGACAGCATGAACTTCGTGCTCTACGTCAGGCACATTCGCCTTTAGATGCTATACCTAACGTTATGCCTGAGCATATTCTAGATCAAGCACAAGGACGGGGTAGGAATAGGTTGAGAAGAGTTGATTGAGCACTTGTAATTTTGAGTTAATTTATAATACTTTGTATAACTTTGTATAACTTTGTAATAAATGTATGCATTAATTTGTTTGTGTAAGTTCATGTATATTGTGTTATCAGGTGTTAAAAAAAGTAGGATTTAATAACATGAGAAGGGGCTGCATAAAGAAATGAGATAAGGCATCGGTCGACGCCTTTGGTAAAGGGGTTGCGGGTAAATAAGAAAGGTGTCGGTTGAACCGATGCCTTTGGATTAAATATGAAAGGCGTCAGTTGTACTGATGCCTTTCACTTTACTCTAGAAAACGTCGGTTCAACCGACACTTATCGGGTCAGTTAAAAAAAAACCCACACACGCTGGCATCTGCGTGGCTTGTCAGATACCCTATCCTGTAAATATTTTGAAAGTGCGTCATTTTTGTTATTTTTTATTTATTATATAAATTCCCCAATAGGAAACTAAAGTCAAATGAAGGCGGTAATAAGATTTAGAGGTAGTACTTTTAGTGGTGTTTCTTTATTAAGGACTTTTGTCTTTATTGGGCTTTCATTTAATTGGCTAATTTACGAGGCTAAATCAAGCCAAGAAAAATATATGCTACTTTGAATGTGGAACTCATACTTACGCAGGTTGGGATCTTAACTTGTGGAAAGTTGTAATATGAGATATCTTTATTTTTCCCTCAAAAAGTTTCTAAAATGAGAGAATTGGAGTGTATAGTTCCATAGGCCACCAATCCTGACACCCACGGATTTTGTAGGGTCCCTTAATGTATAGGGGCCCCTATTTATCTTAGTTGAGGTACCCATTGAAGAGGAAAACAAAGCCATCTTAATTTCCTGCTTAAGGAATTGCTAGGGCACCCATATCTTCTTATATAATACTTCCTCCGTTCAAAATTGCCCATCCTCATTAGAAAACCAAAATGAACATATTTTAGTTTATATTATTTTTCTAATGAGGACTGGTATTTTTGGACTTCAGTATCCTCAATCTTAAGTGCATGTTTGCTCTAATCTATGTCAATTATAGGGCCCCATATTACATTTTATTGAAGAGTATCAAGACTTTGCAACCAACTGGATATAATTAATATCCACTCGAGCATCATCCTCCTTAACCAGTTAAACCCTTTAACTCATTAGTTGAAAACGAAAACTCTCGTTGCTCATGACTCTCTGGATCAAGAACGCATTAGCCAAAACCTGTGTCATATTATGAAATTCAGGAAAACACTCCCTCTCACATTCTAATGTAATTGAGAAAAAACAATAAAAGAACAACATGGTTGGCCTGGGAAGAAGAGAGTGGGGGAGAGACGACGTTATTGCGTGGGTTGGCCTGGGAGAGTGGGGGAGAGACGGCGATATCCCATATTTGATTCTCCCCGTCATATTTTAATACCTCCATTTAAAATAATGTTGATTTTTATTAGATGGTGAAACCCATCTCTTGGGGGGAAAGAGGATCAAATCCACATTAATTGACCATATGGAGCATCTAAAATGGGTCTGTCCTATTTTGCAGATGGAGCATCTAAAATAGGACGGAGGGAGTGTATATAATACAAGGCTGACAGACATTGGATTTCTATTAATTCCGTCCCCTGGCTACAGTGAAATATTAAATTATCAAAATAACTCACTATCAAGAAATCAATTTTATTAAAGAACTCAAGTGTCACTCATGTGGAGGAAGAACAAATTTAAATCAACTTGGCAAAAACCAATACTACAATTATTTTAGCTTGTGGACGAAAATAATTTTTCTTGCATGTACCATATAACCAAAAATTAATCTTCTTTGTAACAAGCACGCAGGTTGCTTTTGCAGGGCCAAGATTAGGGGTATGATGCATGATTTTCTTCTTTATTTTTTCACTCTCTGACGTAACATAAATCAAATTACGAGTAACATGGAAGGAATATACATAATACAAGGCAGACAGACATTGGATTTCAATTAATTAAGTCCCCTGGCTACATTGAAAAATTAAATTATCAAAATAATTCAATATCAAGGAATCAATTTTATTAAAGAACTCAAGTTTCACTCTTGTGGAGAAAAACAATTTTACATCAACTTGGAAAATACCAATACTAAAAGATAACAAGAAAAATAGCCTTCAAAGATCCGGCGGTAAGCGTGACGAGAACTTTCTATGCCCTATACGCGGAATGTAGCCGGTGCACGGTGGCAGCACTGGCTTGTCGTCCTGGCAGGTTGCCAAGGGTGTGGACCTCTTCGGCTCCTTCTTCTCGCCAACCATGACAGCATCGCTAGCCTTCTCTTCCGTTTTGCCTTGGCAGTCTCCCAACTGAGTTTTCTCCACGTTCATCACCACTCTATGCTTCTCTCTGTCTTGCTTCTTCTTGGGCTTCTCCTTCTCGCCAACCATGACTGCATTGCCAGCCTTCTCTTCTGGTTTGCCATGGCAGTCTCCCAACTGAGTCTTCTCCACGTCCATTACCACTCTATGCTTCTCTCTGTCTTGCTTCTTCTTCGGTTTCCACAGGCTTAGAGGGAAACAAAGCTTCACCATCTTCTGATCCTCACAGCCTAGACTTAACTTTCACACAACTGAAAGTGATAATTGGAAGTGTGCATTGATGGAATATATAGGATGGTACCAACCGACAATCGGAATTCCAGAGTTCTAGTTGGACAAGGAGTTTCCTATTTTGGATTGCGAGGGCCTCACTTGTCAAAATGCGTTTTTGATTCTACAACGACTAATCCCAGGCCTCCTGGGCCCAGGATGTAGGCCGGAATCTGGGCGGCCAGCAGGCCCAGGACCGGGCCCATTTAGAACCACCAACTTAGTTTCCAAACTTAGCACAACGGTCGGATCCAATACAAGAAACTATTCTTCTCTTGGCGCAGCAAATACAGGAAACTAGCCAATTGCAGGAATGGAAGGAAACTAAGGCTGCTCAATCTCACAGCTATTTAATCTCCTGTGTATGCTCAGTTTGTCTTCGTTCATCTTCACATTAATGATTGGAGATTCATCAGAAACAGGTTCATCGCAAGGATGGACGCAGGGAAGCAGCACGCGTATGTGACTGTGTCTGGGTGGGCTCCCGTCGGGAAGTGCCTCCTCTTTAAGGTGCTTAAACGGGCTGGAAGTGTCTAGTGCTATGTTATAGGATTGTAAGTGTAATACCCGCTGTGTCGTCAGTAGTAATTCATGTTATGTCTTTTCCACAATTGAATTCTTGTAAGAAAACTAAATCATTCATTGTTATTGTAAATATATTTTTTTTTATAATTGTTGTTAGCAAATTTGATACAAATTGTTTCTGTTCGATTTTTCTATCCAATGATGTGTTATCATGGCAAAAAGAAAAAAGAAAAACAGTTAGAACAAAATTGATACTCCCTCTGTCTTGTTTTAGATGCTCCAAGGGAAAAACATGTTTTTATTGCACGGTGGAAAGTGGAAACCCTAACTAATGGTGGGAAGATGTTTATAATTGATCCACTTAAACTGACAATATGGAGCATCTAAAATGGAACTGTTCTCTTTTCCAAATAGAGCATCTAGAACAGACGGATAGAGTAAAAAAATAGAGATTAATATTTACCATAAGCCATATTTTATGTTTTCAAATTTCGTTCCTTTATAGCTAGTGGTATTTGGAGTTGGACCCACTCCATAAAAATTAAATTGGAGCGAAATAAAATAGCTTCATAGAGAGGACATTATTGATTATTAGGAGTTAGAATTCAGAAGAAAGGCATCTTTTTCCTTCTTAGGGTACAAGCATAGGAATTAATAGGACTATTAAACTGGGATGGAAGGAGTATATATAAGCTAATAAAATCATACACACCTAGGATATTTTCACATGGAAAAAAGTAGGATGTGCTAATTAATTGGCAAATTGAAAGGTTTAGTAGATTTTGCTACAAAAAAAAGGTCACCTCGCTGCAACAAAATTATCTTTTAGCGACGGCAGAAACCGCCGCTATGGGTACAAATTCTGTGGCTATAATTCTTTTTCGACGGTTTTACACCGTCGCGGGTCCCGTTGGCCTCGTAAAGGGCAAACCGCCGCTAAGATTTTTTGCGACGGTTTTCAGCGACGGTTTTTGTCTGTGAAATAGTATCTATAGCGACGGTTTTGTCTGTTGGAGTCTCTATTGCGGCGGTAGTTTAGTGTCGCAAAAAAGATTTGTGACCCGTTAACCCTGACGATAAAAACTAACGACATATTTAGTGATATTTTCGACGGCTGATTCCGTCGCTAGAAAAATACATATTTTAAAAAAAAATAGTTGCAATTGTTTTTGGCTTCTAATAAAAGCTATTTTAATATATATAAAAGAAAAAATAATAATAAATAATTTTATATTGATAAACGACAAATTGTACACTGTTACAAAAAAAAACCTTGACAAAGTACAAACAATTTATACATCTAGAAGTAGATTGTATAACGTTCTTAAAAAATATGAAAGAACTTGTAAGAACAAATATGCTTTAATACATGAGTGAAACGTGAACTAGCAAAAAAAAACATGACTATAGAATGATTTCTTTGAATCTGAACAATTTGCACCTACAAATCCTCTATAATCACAACTTCTGCTGAGTTCACTTCCATGGGATTCCTTTGAACTTGATTCAAATGAATTGGACACCGGATCTTCTCGGGTCATTGTTCTTTATCATTCCATCATCGTACAAGCACTCATTGCATGTGTGTGCCATCTTTAATGGCCAGTTACCACTGTCTGGACGTTCATGGACAGAAAAACCAAAAGACTGATGAGTGACACTCCTGCTTGGACTTGGGCATGAACTTGCACTTTGAAATGAAAAACCAAAAGTCTGATCAGTGCCATTATTAGGTGAATATGAAGGTGGTGAAACCGTAGGATTATTTATTAATAAGCCAAGTACTTACGAAGAACTAGAGATGCAAATGGTAAACAAACTGGGATGGGACCAAAGATTGTGAAAAATTCGTATGAAGTATAAGATGTCTGTTTTCGGAACAAGGATTACCGTAATACCAATTGATGATGACAATTTTATGCAACAAATGCTCTATTTTACTCCTTGTGTGTTTAGCTTCGAGATATTTGTAGAAAAAGAGGTGCACATGCCTAGGTTTGCAAATGATGGCAAAGGTGGAAGTAGGAGTACTCGCAGAAATAGGTCGAGTGAAAATTCTAGAGGAAGGCGTGTAGAAGATAATGAAGAAGATGATTTATCTATATCACTAGCGTGCAATGAACCTTTTGCCTAGATGGAGGTAAGTTTATTTAAAAAATGTAGTTTAACCATTCAACTTACGGTTAAATGAATTATTTATTCATGATGTTATTTTTGTTTTGAATAATTTAAGTACACATCTCATGCTCATGAAGCGATTAATCTTGGCATGGCACGAGGTGGTGAATGGTTTCATAACCCCTATACTTACACTGGTTCAAGTGGTCGGCAAGAGGGAAATGTTAATGATGAGGAAGACGAAATGTGTTATCTATTTAAGTTATTTGATGATCTTCTATTGACATTTTAAATAATTTATTTTTCATCTTCTTTATATTAGGTGGACAGCTAAGAAAAAAAAAACTATGAATCCTCACAGTGTCCTGATGATGTATAGATCTGAATTAGACTATTAGCGATCTGGCTAGGTATTGGTCATTTATATTGCACATGTTATGAATATAACGAATGTATATTTCACAAAAAGTGAAGTACCACGTTCACATGTTGTGTAGGTAACATGGCAGCAATATCCTGATGATGTGTTAGCGCAGTTACCTGAAGTATGTATGGATAGAGCATATGTGTGGCTATCTAGGACGCCACTTATATGTGTTGACATCATCGATATGCATGTTCCGGATCGGGTTATGTTGCAATTCGGATTAGAGCAGGTTTTCCCCCTCTTGTTGTGGAGTTCATTGAACGATCATCGCGTTGTGGCCGAGGGAGTTTTGATTAGAGGTCGCATCATGCAGCCTATATTACTAGATGGGATGATCGGACGACCACTCTCGTTAGGGGAAGCCTGCTATGACAAAACGAGATGCGGATAATGCATACCTGAGATGGAACTTGAGGATCACGTAGAGACTTATCATGCCACCTGTGCATGAGGCGGAGATGTTATATCAACCGAGGGGCGACACTGAGTGGGCATTGGTGAGTATCTTTGACTTCATATTTAATTTAAGTCACTATTGTTATGTGCGTTGGTGAGTAGATAACATATATTCTTTTTCCTTTTTAGCTTACTTGTGTGCGACAAGTGCAGTCTCATAGTACTTTGGTAGACCGATCCTACGAGAGCTTTGTAGCGGCATGTCAGATGATACACGATATCTCTGGACATGTTCTTGCGAGTTTGTCATTGCTTCGACTAGGTATGACTGAGATTCTAAGACTAGAGGTTGTTCCAGAACCTTTATCAGCGTCACGCGACGTTGTGACATCATCAGCCGACACGATGGGTTTTACCCCATCACCAGTTGTTCCAGATGCCCCAGTTGATCAAGTTAAGAGGCCTCTTTCTTCAAAAGTATATACTCGGCAACAGCGTGCACTTCGTGCTCTACGTCAGGCACCTTCGTCTTCAGATGCTATACCTGAAGTTGAGCCTAAGCATATTCCAGCTCGAGCACGAGGACGGGGTAGGAATAGGTTGAGGAGAGTTGATTGAACACTTATAATTTTATGAGTAAATTTGAAATATTTTGTATACCTTAACTTTGTAATAGATGCATGCATTAATTTGTTTGTGTAAGTTTATGTATATTGTGTTATCAGGTGTTAAAAAAGTTGGATTTTGTAATATGGGAAGAGGTTGCACAAAGAAATGAGATAAGACCTTTGTTTGCGAATAGATAGGCATCGGTTAAACCGATGTCTCTATGTCAGATGAAAAAAAAGGAGGTAGGGTTGAAAGGCGTTAGTTGAACTAACGCCTTTAAAAGGCTGAAAGGCGTCAGTTCACTTTACTTTGAATGGCGTTGGTTCAGTTGACGCTTTTTGGGTCGGTTTTAAAAAAAAGCCACGCATGCTTACGCCTGCGTGGCTTGTCAGATACCCTATTTTGGAAATATTTTGAACTGTGCATCATTTTTGAAAAAAAAATTTCATGATTTATTATATAAATTCCCCAATTTTTTTATTGTCTTTCATTTATGATCATTGAATTGATACCATCCACGGGAGATATCAGTTTTCAAATTTCATACTCCCTCCATCCCATGTCAATAGTTGCATTTACGTATAAAGTTTCTACCGCATTAGTTGCCTTTTTTTATCTTCCTACAAATTAGAGACGTTCTAATATGCTTGTTCTAATCACAGTTTTGAAATTCTTTTTGAACTCTAAGAGTTAGAGTTAACTTCATTTCTTAGCTTTACTAGTCGAAATATATGGTGACTAAAGAGTAACATTATTTTACGATAGACTCCATTGATCCCTGCATTACTCCCAAATGAAGCTTTAAACTCATCGAACTTCAATAGTTATTCATCCTACATTAATAACCCACTTTGGTTTTTTAAGAGTTTATTCCAAATATTTTATAATGAAACTTTATTCAAAGTTTAAAATGACAACTAAATTGAGTTTATTCCAAATATTTTATAATGAAACTTTATTCAAAGTTTAAAATGACAACTAAATTAATTTTCATTGAATGTTACACTGAAAATCCACGTAAATACTAAAAACTCTAGATTATTTAACTTCTGGATCATTTTAGTAGACATTTATTTCAAAACATTTGATTTCTTCTCCATCTTCCTTATCATTTAAATAATCTTATAGATTTATACCTAGGGGCGCAAGCGGGTCGGGCTGTTGCGGGCCAGAGGTTGGCCCGACCCGAGCCCTAATTGCTGGAACCTCGGCCCAAACCCTAAGTCAATTCCAAAAATCCGGCCCGACCCTATCCCTAAGCGAGCGAGCTTAGGGTCGGGTTGCGGGCTTTCGGGCCTTTCAATCGGCATAGTATTTTTATGGCGAACACTTACAAAAGGTGTGTAAAGGCCATGGTTATCGACCATGGCATAGTATTTTTACGTCACCGCAATCAAAATCATGTGGCCATAACGCGGGAGATGCATATAAAAGACACTCTATGAATAAACAGAATATTAATTGAACTCGATAAGGATTAGGTTGTATCTAAGAATAAAGTAAGCCATAAAGCTATTGAGATATACTAAGCAAGAGTCTGGCATTTCACAAAAAGATTGGAATAGGTCAGATGTGTGGGGACAACACAGTGGGAATAATTTCTTGAATTTCTTGAATGTTGGCCTAACATTGCTCAGTACAATTTGTTTGGATATGAGACAAGAGGTGGTGGCATATTGTAGTGGTGGATGGTTGGAGGTGTCATATGGGGGTTGTGGTTCATATTATATTCTATTTACCATATGAAGTAAAAATACCTAAAAGGCACTCCACTCAAGGATCAATTTTTACCTAGCCACTGGGCCTACGGGCTTCCGAGCTTAACCAATTTTATTTATCTAGGCCCGGCCTGACCCTTAAATTTAGCGGGCTTAAAATTTTGTGGCCCAGCCCGACCCTATGCCTTAATTCTGGCCCATACCTGTAATTTTACGGGCTGGGCCAGGCTTCCGGACCGGCCCGCAAAAGTTGCACCCCTATTTATACCCATAGTTTAGATTCCACCTAGTATGTGGTATGAGAAGTATGCACATACTAGGGAGCTGTGATGTGTTTCCACCCCCACCACTCCAGGCTAACATCGCAGTCTCGCAATGACACAACATGAATCAAAAGCCTCCTTGCTTCGTCTCCATTCATTTTCTCCTTTTTTTTCAGTATTTGGTACATTATAAAAACCAAAAATTTCATTAAAAAATCCGAAAAATGAAAGTTGGCCTCAACAGGGTTCGACAACAATCGGACCTCCGCCACAACTTATTCGGACATTTTATTTCTATAGCGGGCCCAAACATGTGCAAGGTTGGACCCGCAACTAGGCGCGCTAGCTGGAGAGGGCACGGCGAAGAACAGAGACGAGGAGGGTGGGGGCGGAGAGGTGGGGAAGGTGGCCCTCAGCGGGGAGGCGCTCAATGTGGTTGCGGGTGAGGCCGGAGCCAAGGTGGTCACGGAGGTAAGCAGCAACCGAGTCCGGAACGGCGACGTCGCGGGCAGTTTGGACAATGCAGCATGGGACGCGGACCATGCCTAGCACAGGACGTAGGTCGCTATTGAATGCAGTGCGGGACACAAACAAGGAGATGTCCGGGCGCATGTTGAAGAGTGTGCGGCTGAACTCTCTTACGGCCGCGGGCACGTCCGCCCCCACGGCTAGCGGCGCGAACCCCTGCACCCACGCCTTGTAGTTCTCCTCCATCGCGCTAAACACCTTCTCAGTCTGCTCCCGTTCAAACCCGCCGTGGTAGTCTACATCATTGAGAAACCTGTTTCACAATTACACAAATTGGAAGCCATGATCAATCCTCATCCACATTGTGTCGAACACCTGCAGTGCATTTTGTATTTTTGCAAAAAACAGGCCCTTGTCTTGCAAAATTACAAGATTTTTTTTAAAACGAAATGACAAGAATCTCCTCGAGGTTTTTTGTGACAACATTGTCCTTGAACTAGGACCAATGTAATTTTATCATGGTTTTTTTATTGCCTATACTTACTTTTTTTTATGTAAGTCAAAGGCCCTATAAATAATCTTACTTTGAGTGTGTTGAACTAAATTAAGTGAAATGATATGGCTTTTCTTGAGATTTAAGAGTCTTAAGACTAATCAACACCAAAAGATAATAAAATTTGGCATAACATATAATCATAATCATAATCCAGTAGCAGCCATTCCCAACAATAAAGGGTTAGCAACATAAATATTGCACCTCCATTATAGTCTGTGTCATTTCTTTTGTAAGAAGAAATATACCCTAAATGTTATGGCTTTTCTTGACAATTAAGAGTCTTAAGTCTTAACACTAATCAACACCAAAAGATAACAAAATTTTGGCACAGCATATAATCATAATCATAATCCTAATCCTAATCCAGTAGTGGCTATCCTAATCATTTCTTTTGTAAGAAGAAATATACCAAAATTAGTCAGGCCACTAGCAAAAAGTAACCAAGTAACCAATATGTGGTCATGCTACATAACCAGTTTACTATCAATTTGATTATTTTTAAAATGTTGCTGCTATTTCAATTCAGAAAAAAAAAATGTTGTTACTATTTGAACTAAAAAATCATTATACACGGGGTCGCATATTGAGAATTGCACTCGGATCATAGCGCATTATGGAATCGATCAAAACGCGCATGCGCAAGGCGCTATGAATAGGGTTCTCACTCCAATTTGTAAATTTTAACGAAAAACAATGAAAAAAAAGTAAATTGAAAATGAACAAATAAAAAATGAAAAGGAGACTAGAAAAAGGAGTGAAAAAATGGCAAAATAGTAAATACGAAGGCCTTGAGGGGTATTTAGCTAAAAGAGACAGTACGGACCTGGGGGAGGCGCCGACAAGGATGAGCTTGGAGAAGAGCAGCGGCCGGCGGATGGAGGCCAAGATGCCGATCATGGCCGAGAAGGAGTGCCCGACGAAGGCGCATCGCTCGACGCACAAAGCGTCGAGGATGTCGAGCAAATCGTCGACGTAGGCGTCGAGCGACGTGTACCGGCCGAAGGTCGAAGTTATCCGGGTTTACGCTGCCGGCACAGACCAAGTCATAGAGCACCACCCGGTAGTCCTTCAGGAAGTAGGGCAGGATGCGCTGCCAGGCCGACTGGTCGGTGCCGAAGCCATGAGACAGCACAAGAACCTTCTCCCCGGAGCCTACTACTCTTACATTGAGTATCTCAAGCAGAGTCTCCCTCCTGTGCTGGTTCCCCATCTTCTGATCTTTTTTCTGTGTTTCAGCTGATGAATTGGGCTTGGAGGGGAATTTGATAGTTGGGTTTCTTTGGTTTTGGGGTTTTTTTTTGTTGGTTTTGAGTTTGATGGATGTGTTTGGTAGTGGGGAAGGGAGAGAAGGGAGATGGAAGGTAGTAGATAAGCTTGGATGGTTGCAATGAGCCAAAGGGAGGTGTATTTATATATGGTTCTTTAAAAATTCTATTCTATGTTTTTGACTGTAGAATTAAAAATTTAGATTCTACAAGGGTTGTGTGGACTTTTGGGTTGATGGGAGTTTTTTGTGCTTTTACTTTTTTAATTTTTTGCCAAAGTCTTGTTTTGGGGGTAAATGTGTTTTTACTTCTTTATTGAAGGAAAACTCTTCTCTTTACTTCTATTTTTTTTTGCTAAGGTATGTGTTGCTTTAGACATGTGAGATTTGTACAAGGTTTTTGGACTTGTGGATTAGGTTGGGTACTTTTTAGTTTTCTTTTTTCTTTTGTCAATTATCCAAATTGGATATCTAATAAATACTTCTACAATTTAGTAATGCTAGACTAGTTGAAGATTATCCGTTAGACTTATTGAAGGGGCTACTAATTCTGACTAAGGGTGCTCACGAGCCGAGTTAGTTTGCAAGTTTTTCCGGCTCGACTCGAATTTGCTCGAGCCACCCCGTAACTCGATTCGGCTCGACTCGAGAAAACTCAACTTGATCGACTCGATAATCAGCTCGAAAAACAGCTCGAGCTCGACTCGAGACTCAGTTCAAAAAATAAAGCAAAATCAGAAATTTTCCATACTAGAAATCGTCGCTGTCGATCTTGCCTTGCCTCGCCGTGAGCTCAAGCCCATGGCCGCCGTCGCCTCGCCTCGCTGTGAGCTCGAGCCCATAGTCGCCCATTAGCCTTGTCGCGCCCGTCGCAGCCTCTGATCGTGAGCTCGAGCCCCGGCGATTGCTTGTCAGCCTCGCCCATCGCCGCCTCCGTCAGCTCGAGCCATGGCCGCTGTCGCCTCGCAGTGAGCTCGAGCCCCACCGTCGCCTCGTCGTCGCCGCCTGTAGCCTCGCCGTCGCCAGTTCAGACTCTAGAAGCTTCTGGCCTCTGGGCTCTGGGTAAAACACCCGAGCCGAAAAGCTCGGGTTATTTATTTATTTATTTGGTTAAGAGTTAAGACCCGTTGTATCAACTTCATCTGCCAGATCTAATCTGAACGACTCTTCATTTAAAATAAAAACCCGTAGTCTTCTAGGATGTAAATCAGCGACTTAAATCTTTTTAGCGCGTGATCTCAATATTTTAAATAAGTTAGGCTCTTTAAAACCTGTCCGCATATTCAAATGAGTTATTAGATTTCCCCTTATGTATTTTTTCTATATTTTTTATTATTATATTATGTTGTAAGGAAAATGTTTAGGTGACCGATTTTCAATACCAAATTAAATGACCTCAGCCCATGTGGGTTTGGGACCTACCAATTTAGCCCAGTTATTTAATCTAGTATTGAAAATTGGTCACGTTAGACGAGCTCATGTTGTAAATGCAAAGGTCCCTGAGAACTGGATTGACTCGGGGTTTGATATTAAGAGGCAACATTAGTGGAGTTAATCAACGGGGTATTTGTGTGATTAATAGAACATGTTTCCCTTGAGCGGAGGTTGCCCAACTCCTTAGGGCCTCACGTGGGGCCAAGAGGTCATTTAATTCTGGTATTGAAAATCAGGTCACGTTAGACAAACTCATGTTGTAAATGTGGAGATCCCCGAAAACTGGTTTGACCCGGGGGTTGATATTAAGAGGCAACATTAGTAAAGTTGATCAATGAGGTGTTTGTGTAATGAATAGAACATGTTTCATTTGAGCGGAAGTTGCCCAATTGCTGGGCCCCATGCCCACGTGGGTTGAGGTAATTTAATATGGTATTGGAAATCAGTCACGTTAGACAAGCTCATGTTGTAAATGTGGAGGTCCCTGATAACTGATTTGACCCGGAGTTTGATATCAAGAGGCGACATTAGTGAAGTTGATCAATGAGGTGTTTATGTGATGAATAGAACACGCTTCCTGATTTACCCAATGCATATGATGGGTGAGCCTTATATGCACCCAAGGAGATTGGCGACGGGATATAGTGCTCTAAGAGATCAATTTCTTTGCCCCTTCTAGTCGGGTCCTATTGGATACCCGTCGTTATAAAAGAAAAAATATTAAGGAAGCCCACTTCAAATATGTAATAAAAATTTATTTTGTACAAAAAAAGTATAAGAAAATTATAGCCCAAATGGTTAATGGCAAAAATGTTGTTTTTGCCACTCGAGCTCGAGCCGAGCTTATTAGTTAGTTTTCTTTTTTCTTTTCTCAATTATCCAAATTGGATATCTAATAAATGCTAGACTAGTTGAAGATTATATTGAAGGGTCTACCAATTGTGACCAAGGAGAAATTATTAGGTGTTGTGGATTAGGTTGGTGTCAATTATCGAAATTGGATATCTAATAAATGCTTCTACAGTTTAGTAATGCTAGAGTAGTTGAAGATTATCCGTTAGACTTATTGAAGGGGCTACCAATTTTGACCAAGGAGAAATTATTAGGTGGGATGTAGACCACGGAAATATGGTGAAGAAGATGAATTGCTGTAGGACACGCGGGCCTGATTGCTATGGCAGTCATATTTGTGAGGCGTGTCGGTCAGCCATTGGTGTTCTGCATTATATTTTTGTGGGCTGTATAGCACTTAATAGTTTCTCCTGACCAATAGAGTCAGGCTTGTATGTGTGGATTAGAATGTTACATATGCAGATATGCTTCTGGGGTGTTACGTTGGCCTCACAAGATATGTATATACTCCCATTGTCTCAGTTAAATAGTACAATTTAGTTTTGTATAATAAACTAATTTTGTTTCATTTTAACAAACTAGGTTGAAATATTAATGTCGGAGAGAAGGAATGTTTCTTGATGGAGGATTTCCCAATAATTGGGATTTGGGACCCGATTATAAGCGATAGGGCAACGGCCTCTTAGGGCATCGAATCCTAGCACGTATTATACCTTTGGCAACTTCACACCTTTATACCACACAATAAGTAGATGTATATTAGTTCATTCAAAAAACCAAATAGGACACATAATATGAGACAAAGGGAGTAGTCTACTAAGTTAAGTCCTTATACTCTTATTTGGCCTAAGGTATTAACCTAGAATTATCAATTTTTTGCGACTGTACATTGTACAGTGAGTCTTCAGTGTTGGCACCTTCGAAGGGAGGTCCGGTATTAATGAGGCAATTAAGGTGTGAATGTGTTGGTTGGCCTTAGTTCTTCCATCCACATTCTGAGGTATCACCATTACTAATAGGAAAACGATATGTGTGTGTCCACATCTATTGTTTAGTTTATTGAAGGGGCTACCAATTTTGACCAAGGAGAAATTATTAGTTAGTTTTCTTTTTTCTTTTGTCAATTATCCAAAATTGGATATCTAATAAATGCTTCTACCTAGACTAGTTGAAGATTATCCGTTAGACTTATTGAAGGGGCTACCAATTGTGACCAAGGAGAAATTATTAGGTGTTGTGGCTTAGGTTGGTGTCAATTATCGAAATTGGATATCTAATAAATGCTTCTACAGTTTAGTAATGCTAGACTAGTTAAAGATTATCCGTTAGACTTATTGAAGGGGCTACCAATTTTGACCAAGGAGAAATTATTAGGTGGGATGTAGACCACGGAAATATGGTGAAGAAGATGAATTGCTGAAGGACACGCGGGCCTGATTGTTATGGCAGTCATGTTTGTGAGGCGTGTCGGTCAGCCATTGGTGTTCTGCATTACATTTTTGTGGGCTGTATAACACTTAATAGTTTCTCCTGACCAATAGAGTCAGGCTTGTTTGTGTGGATTAGAATACATATGCAGATATGCTTCTGGGGTGTTACGTTGGCCTCACAATATATGTATATACTCCCATTGTCTCAGTTAAATAGTACAATTTGGTTTTTTTATAATAAACTAATTTTGTTTCATTTTAACCAACTAGGTTGAAATATTAATGTCGGACAGAAGGAATATTCCTTGATGGAGGATTTCCTAATCATTGGGATTTGGGACCCAATCATTGGGATTTGGGACCCGATGGTAAGCGATCGGGCAACCGACCTCTTAGAGCACCATATCCTAGCACGTATTATACCTTTGGCAATTGCAACACCTTTATACCTCACAATAAGTAGATGTATTTTAGTTCATTCAAAAAACCAAATAGGACACATAATATGGGACAAAGGAAGTAGTCTACTAAGTTAAGTCCTAAGACTCTTATTTGGCCTAAGGTATTAGACTAGAATTATCAATTTTTTGCGACTGTACATTGGAGGGGAGGTCCGGTATTAATGAGGCAATTAAGGTGTGAATGTGTAGGTTGGCATTAGTTCTTCCATCCACATTCTGAGGTATCACCATTACTTGCTAATATCCTATGTAGCTTACGGACTGGACCCATGCCCTCTCTCTCGAAGGAGCTTGTACCAACAAGGCCAGCTCATTGTTGAGATAGACCAAGCTAGTTTGTCTACTTGTGTCAGTGCTTACTCATCTGAAAACCTGTTTATGATTTCACCTTTAAAGCCTGTTAGTATAGTGTGGGGTGTGTGCGCTAAGAGTTGATAATGCTGCAAGGATAGGGTAGGAATCTGATTCAATTTGATAGGACCTCTTTACCTGTCTCCCAAATATGGGGCCCGCTCTCTTTTTCTTGTTTCCGCGTCCTCTTAATTGTACTGAATTGACAACCCCACTCTTGACTCCATCCTTTCAGGGCTGCTCACGAGCCGAGTTGAGTCGAGTTTTGGCTCAGCTCGGCTCGAGCTCGAGGTTTAGAAACTGGGCTCGAGCTTGGGCTCGGGAGCTGGAGCTCGATCCATAACTCAACTCAAATGCAATGGAGCATACTCAAGACTTTAACCAGTTGACCTACAAATATTTTTATACTCTTTATGTATAAAAAAAATATTTATTATATATTTGAAGTGGGCTTCACTGATAATTTTTTTTTATAATGAGGGGTGTCGAAGTCCTTAGAACCCGACTAGAAGAGGCAAGGAAACTAATCTCTTAGAGCACTGCATCCTGCCGCCAATCCCCTTGGGTGCATACAAGGCCTACCCATCATACGCATCAGGTAAATCAAGATATAATCCCGAGCGGGTGGCCAACGGAGTGGGGGTTTGAGCTCAGAACATCTGCTCAAGGGAAGCGTGTTCTATTCATCACACAAACATCCCTCTAATCAACTTCACTAATGTTGCATCTTAATATCAAACATGGGCCAATCCAGTTTTCGAGGACCTCCGCAGTTACTACATAATATAATAAACCAAAAAATACAGAGAAAATAAACAAAGGGAAATCCAATAACTCATTTGAATACGTGAGACATTTTTTAAATAGCCCAATTTATTTAAAACACCCTTACTTAATATTAAACCCGGGTCAATCCACTTCCCAGGGACCTCTGCATTTACTACACAATATAATAAATAAATAAATAAATACAAAGAAAATAACACAAAGGGAAATGCAATAACTCATCTAAATATGCGGACAGGTTCTAAAGAGCCTAATTTATTTAAAACATTTAGATCACGCGCATAAAAAGATCTAAGTCGGTGATTTACATCCCAGAAGACTACGGGTTTTGATTTTAAGTGAAAAGCCGTTCAGATTAGATCCGGTAGATGGAGTTGTTACAACGGGTCTTAACCCAATCTAAAGAAAAAAAACAACCGAGCTGAAAAGATTGGGTGTTTTAGCCAGAACAGAGTGCTCGAGCACTGGTGAATACTGAAGAACACAGTGAGGTTGACGAAGGCATTTACTACATAATATAATAAACAAAAAAATACAGAAAAAATAAACACAAGGAAACCAAATAACTCATTTGAGGGGCCATTTGGGGCATGAAAAATGCAAAACATCTACAGTGAATGTTTCACTTTCACTATTCATTTCCATTTTTTTTCACTTTCTGCTGAGATAGTGAAAAAACTGGCATTCTACAGTGGACGTGGAAAATCCACTGTGGATATTTTGGTTTTTTCACACCCCAAAGGTCCCCTGAATACACGGGCAAGTTTTAAAGAGTCTAATTTATTTAAAACATTGAAAGCACGCGCAGAAAAGATCTAAGTTGCTGATTTATATCCTAGAAGACAACGGGTTTTGATTTTAAGTGAAGAGCCATTCAGATTAGATCCAGCGGATGGAGTTGTTACAACGGTATTAAGGTAATCAAAAGAAAGAAAAAAAAATAACCCGAGCCGAAAGCTCGAGTGTTTTAGTCAAAACGGGCGACTTGCTAGTCGATGACAATGGCAAAAGGGCGAGGGCAGACCAGCTCACGATCAGCGAGGCGGGGCTAACAGCCGATGGCGAGGGGGCTGTCAGCCGATAGCGAGGCAAGGATCACAAGGAGCAGAACACGGCAGAGGTTTGGAAAATTTCTGGTTTGATTTTTTGAGCTGATTCTCGAGTCGAGCTCGAGCTAGCTTGAGCTGATTCTCAAGTCAAACGAGTCGAGTTTTTTGGAGTTGAGCCAAGTCGAGTTACAGGGTGGCTCGAGCTCGAAACAAGTTGAGCCGAGTCGAGCAGAGTCGAGCCAAAAAAGCTCGCGAGCTGACTCGGCTCGTGAGCACTCTTAATCCTTTGTTTGTTCTTCACTTCTCTTCACGTGAATACTATAAGGTGCGTTTGGTTACTAAAAATGGGCAGTGATAACCCTACAGCAGATTCCTACACATTTCTATACACAGCTGATGTGTATGGAAATGAGTGGGTGAACTCCACTCATTTCCATACGTGAACTGAGTTCACCCATTCATTCCCATACACATCAGCTATGTATGGAAAATGTGTAGGAATCTGCTGTACAAATATTGTTTCTCCTAAAATTTGAAAATTTTTAGGCTGAAAGGGGCTAAAGAGGTGAAAAC
Organism: Houttuynia cordata; assembly: GCA_039654745.1. Taxonomy (NCBI): domain Eukaryota; kingdom Viridiplantae; phylum Streptophyta; class Magnoliopsida; order Piperales; family Saururaceae; genus Houttuynia; species Houttuynia cordata. Next base: position 3,771,959 of record CM077512.1, read on the forward strand.
TGTTTGGATACTAATTGAGCGGACAGGAGCTGCTGAGGGTGAAATATGAAAATTTTTACCTATCAGCAGTCAATGCGTTTGGAATTTTCACTCTTGATGGTGAAAACAAAATTTTTTTAGCACCCCTAAAAGAGGTGAAAATACTGATTCTTTATTTGAATGAGTATAAGCTTGAAAATTTTTTCCTCATCACATCATCACCTCCTATGGCCACCGACACCGCCGCCGCCCACTGTCCACTACCTCCACCACCACCGCCCAACGTAAATCATACTTGATATTTTTTTAGATTCCCAAACACAAGTCACCAATTAAGAGTCAGACTAATTTTTGAAGGCTGAAAATATGATTAATTTGAGGTTCCCAAACCGGTTTTCCACAATAAGAAAAATCACCTACAAACCACCCTGAAAATTTTTAGGCTAGCATTTTTTTCACATTTCCCTATCAATATCTAGATGCACCCTATATGTATTGGCAGACCATGGGTGTGTTTGGAAGCTGAAAAAACCTACCTTTTAGGCATGAAAAAATGTTATTAGGCCTGAAAAATATTTGGTTAGTGAAAATCCTAAAAGTGGTCGGTGACGGTGAAAGGTGAAAATTTTCATCTTTCACTCTGATTCTCACAGAAGTGAGAAGGCTGACGAATCGATCGTCGCGCTTCTTCAACGAAAAAACATCTCTCTCTCTCTCTCTCTCTCTCTCTTCTCTCTCTCTCTCTCTCTCTCTCTCTCTCAGAAATCATGAGTTGAGGTTTGTCCCCCCCGATGTTCACCTGCCACAGCTGAGGAGCCACCCACCCAGACGCTGTCCCATTGAGCCGAGAGAGCCCGTGCCCCCCCCCCGTCACCGCCGCCTTGTTGAGCCCCTCAATTCGACGGCTCAACAAGGCGGTACTTTGGAACTGCTTGGCCAATGTTTAGTCATTTCTGGTTCGAGTCTAATGGCTGGTTCGTCTAGTTTATTTCCTGCTGCACGTGAAGCATGCAAGGCAATGTGGGCTTTGACAAATGCACACGAAAATTTGTTACCAAGGGATCATTCTTATTCAAATTCTGTGGTGTGATGGGAGAAAGAAAGCCACCAGTAGATTATGTAATGTTTCTGGGTATGTTGTTCTCTTTTGTTCAATTCTGCGATGACATGGCAGGGTAAATGTTGTTTTGTTTTTCATTCACCCAAAAGTAATTGTGGTGAATTTTGAGTGAGTTATGTATTGTGTTGATTTCTGGTTCACAGCTTTACAACTGAACTTTTGAAGATTCACTCAGAGGATCCCTCATTACATATATTGCTTTTCCCAGGAAATCCAGGTAGCACAATTGAAATTGAGGATATCTACACTGTTAAACATTTTTTACAGGTTCAATTTTCGGTGTTTGCCTAAGGGTATAAAGTTCTATATAGATAGTAGTGTCTCTAACTTAAAAAAAAAGGAAAAAAAGATAACCGTGCTTATGATTGAATAGATGTCTCTTGCACATTTTCCCGAGCAATGGCAAATACATCACCCATCAGATATTGTCTCTTTGGTGTTTGAAATGGACTAATTTTCCCTTTTTGTAGGGAAGATGTGAAATAGCTTGTCATATGCAGAAGTGATGATTAAGTTTACATGTTTTTGAATTGCAGGTGTTGTAGCATTTTACAGAGACTTCGTGGAATCAGTTTATGAGCTGTTAAGGGGAAATGCATCTGTAATAGGCAAGACTTGTTGAGCTTTCATTTGCCCTCTTGTTGACACACTTGACCTATCATCAAGTGCTAACTGATTAGATGGTCCTTCTTCAGCAATTGGTCACATCTCCCACACCAGAAAAGTAAGTTAATACACATAATACTACCTGGCCCGTCATATCTCCCTCATTTTTAGTCCGTTTTTGGACTTTTTTTTCACCGTTACAAGAAAGAGCACTAAAAATGAGGAATAATAATAAATGGACCAAAATAGATCAGAAATGAGTAAAAAATGCATTGTTGAAGTTTGTCACATTAAAAAAGTTATCGTGTAATTGATTACAAGATAATTAGTGCTATCGTGTAATCCAACACATGATAACTAGGCTATCATGCATTGGATTACATGATATAGTGAGTTATCGTGTAATCGATTATACGATACAGTGAGCTATCGTGTAATCGACAATGAGCTATCATGTAATCGATTACACGACAGCACACTGTATCGTGTAATCCCCCATTAAAATGGGACAAACTTCAATAGTTCATATCTCCCTCATTTTTAGTCCATTTTGGCTATTTTTGTATTCTTCCTTATTTTTATGCTCTTTTTTATCATCATAATATCTTAATAACCTTGATATCCTATAAAAAAATACTACAAAATCCACGATAAATAATACGTGGTGGCTCAACATATTTACGATATCATTATTATAGGAAAGAGTACTAAAAATGAGGAAGAATGGAAAAAATGGGTCAAAACGGATAAGAAATGAGTAAGAAACGTATCGTTGAAGTTTGTCCCATTAAAAAGCTATAGTGTAATCGATTACACGATAGCATGAACGATAGACGTTTGCACAAATATTCCTTTCCAAACACAAATTAGTGTGATTTATTTTCAATTCCCAAACAGATTTCACCTTTCATAAATCAGCGTGAAAATTTTTACCCTGACGCCTGATAGTATTTGATAGTATTTCAACTTCCTGTTAGGGCAAAATTTGGGAGTATGATTTTGTCTCTTAATGTATGTCAATTTAATGTATAAAAATATATGGTGTATGTGAGAGGAAAAATGGGGTATATGTATGAATTGGGTACATGTACAAATTGGGCGCACGCATTGACGGAGTAGCATCCGATCTTGCGAGAGTGGCCTCCCCTCGCATTGGCTCGCACATATGCGCCGCGACGTGGATGCATGCGTAGCACGCCTCCACCATGGGACCCCTTGAATGGGGCCCACCTATAGTAGTCAGTATCTTCCCATGTACCCGACTACAATGCACGAGTTCATAGGTTTGCTCTCAAATGAAAAACACCATTATTTTGGTTTGGGAATCATTAGAGTTTCTAATCTCTTAGGATTGTAAGTAAGGCATTCATTGGTTGTTTTCCTATTTTGTTAATGATGTATGTTTTGATCCTATGCGCCTATGCTTTCATGCTCTATCTATGTACTTCTCATTGCTATGCTTTAATGTCATTCTTCTATTAGGTACTTTGAACTTAATGTACTCTCTTTATTGTGCTTGAATGCTAAATCTTTTTGAGTTAGAATTTTAATGTATGCCTCGCATATGTTCTATGTCATTATTTATCTAAACTTTGCCAATTTGATTAACAAAAAGGGGGAGTACATATCCTACCTATGGATGAGATTTTTCATGAATATAGGTCCAATTGGCATGTGCTTAGGGGGAGCTTCTAAGGGGGAGTTGCTACTAAGGGGGAGTTGCATAATTAGAGAGAAATGCAACTTAGGAGAGTTGCTAATTGCGCCTATAATTTGTGTAAGAATTTTTGTTATTCAAATTGACAAGGGGGAGCTTATTAGGGCAAAATTTGGGAGTATGATTTTGTCTCTTAATGTATGTCAATTTAATGTACAAAAATATATGGGGTATATAAGAGAAAAAATGGGGTATATGTACGAATTGGGTACATGTACAAATTGGGCTATATGAAGAGATTGAGAGGAGACAATTTCAAGATGAAGCCACCAACGTAAGGAAGGCACCCCAAAATGAAGCTCAAGGAATCTCAAGGACAATAAAGACTGCAAAAGCCCAAGACAATGTGGGAGCACACCACAAAAAGAAGGCCCAACACAAAGAAGAGAAGGCACACCGCAAAGCCCATGATTAAGACACTACCTATTGTAGGCCCATAGCTTTTAGATAAAATTGGTTGGGTTCAAAGTATTCCAAGAAAAACCCACTAACCAAAGTGATCCAAAGCTTCTTCCAAAGCCCACCTAAGATCCTTAGGAAAAGACACATAGAAAAAACCCATTTGTAAAATGGGCCAATGGGCTAAAAGAATCAACCATAGATCTTAGATCTAATGGTAAGACCAAAGTGATCCCAAGTGATCCAAGGACACAACCATAGATCATTGATCTATTGGTTGAACTAAAGTGATCCCAAGTGATCCAAAACCATCCCAAGGAGGATTTTTGCCTATAAATAGACCTCTATCCTTCTCCTCTTGGGCATGGATTTTGACTAGCATCTTGGGCTTAGCTTGGTTCTCCTCTCCTCATCTATAGCTAAGCTCTTGAGTGCTAAGTCATTTCATCAATGGATCTTCACTTTCTCTCTTTTGTATAGCTTGCTTCTTGAGTTCCTACTCTATATGAAGTCTATACCTAAAAAGAGAACATATTTCTCTATCTTATAGAGAATATGAAAAGTGAATCCATGGAACACCCACCTTGTTCTTAAGCTAGTAAGTTCTATCATGTTATCATTGAGTCATAGCTTAAGGAAGCACATATCTTTTACTGGTTTCACTTGGTTTTTCAAGGAGCCAAGGCTAAGTGCCACTTGTAGAAGTGATTGTTCTTGTGGGTTATTCTTCTTCCCTTTCAAGTTTTCACCGGAATCTATCCACATAACTTGAGGAAGAAAGAATGTTCCATATGGCCTAGGTTTCTTAGATACTCTATGATCCAACCTTAGAGAAACTAATCCCTTGTCCAAAAAGCCTCTACAATTTCGGAGCATCATTAGTTGAATCCAAGGGTGGACAATGGAAGGCCATTAGCTCAATACTAGTTTGAGCTAACCGGGCAGGATATCTCACATCCTCCCTTCAAGGGTAAGTACTCTAGTCACTATTCCATCCTAGAGTAAGTACTCTTAAATCTCTCTGTTACTTGTGTTAGATTGTGTAGTAGACCATAGGGTCGAGCCATTCATTTGAGAGTGTTGGGTTGGTGTGACCCATAGTGAGTGTGGGATCACTCCTGTATGGTTCCCGGTGATCCAAGCAAAACCGGTAGGTGTATGATGTTGTGGGTGAACTAAAAACCTTCACTTAGTGAATGTCGGAGGTCCCTTGGATTAGTGCTCTGAGAGTCGAAGTACTCGTTGAAGCGAGTTGCTTGGTGGCGAACCACTATAAATCCTTATGTGATTAATTGTGTTTGCTCATTTTGCATATTGTTTTACACATACTCACACATACTTTCCACACCTCTTAAGTCTCTCTCATTCATGCGCTTCCAATTGTTTACTAATGTGAGAATGTTGTATGGAATAATTATTTAAATTAATATCTGTTAGTAAAATAGAGTGAGTCTTTTAAGTGGTTGTCCTATTCACCCCCTCTCTAGGACTAAAGAGCACTTTGACTTCCAAGTGCACCCCATATCTTTCTCCACTTAGGGGACCAGGGGCGGACCCACATTAGAGATTTTGGGGTCAGATGACCCCAATGAGTTTGGGATTTTTCCAATACCCCCATTAAAAAATTTATTGGGTTGGGCAAGGAAAAAAGGTAGGGCTTATTAATTGACCCCATTGGAAAAATTCACTGACCCCGGAGTTAGGTTAGAAAAGAGAAAACTGACCATTAATATTTGTCCTTTTATTTTTCCCATTAACTTAATATTTATCTTTCTAAAACAATAGGCAACTGATTTCTTGACGTTGAGATACATCTTTTATAGAAATTATCACAATTGAAAGTCAACAAGATATCAAATAGTATGTCTTTAACACATAATGTACATTTATTTTTGCAATTTATCATAGTTACATTTCATTTTCATAGTTTTCCTATATATTTTACTTCAATACATCTTAGTCGTTAGCCTAGTTATTCATAGTTTTCTTATAATGATTTTTTTTACATTCTTGACAAGGTTTCTTGCTGTTTGCAATCCAAGCTAAGGTGAAGACTCTCCAACCAGCATTCTGCATAATATTTGATCCAATAGCCAATCGCCCCCATGCAAGCAGCCAGAAGGCTGTCGTCCTCTTCTCTGGCCTCTATCTCATTGCATTAGGCTCCGGAGGCCTGAAGGCCGCCATGCCAACCTAGGTGCTTTGATGAGAATGATCAGAAGGAGCGTAAATATATCTCCACATTCTTCAATTTCTATCGCTTTAGTATGGCCCTACGGACTTCCTTCGGTGTCACAATCCTCATATGGCTTCAAAACAACAAGGGATGGGATATATGCTTTGCCGTCTCATCAACCTTGTTGCTTCTCAGCCTAATGGCCATTGCCACTTAGGTTATGTAACACCCGAAAAATTGGTATGTTTACTATAACTGAAATAAGAAGTTTTGATGCTTGTTTAAAGTTGTTTTTGCTATGTTTTGCGATATGATAAACTACGCAAAAAAAGATTTTCAATGCCATCAACTATGCGCAATTTGGAACTCAGAGCAAAAAGATATGATCGATTGAATTTTCAGACGTGATTGATTGCCAGGCCAGTTTCAAAAACGAAATCAAGGTTGACGCGATCAATCACCACGGTGACGATTGATCGTATTTACTGTGATTTGCGACTTTGGTGCCTACGATCGATTGCCGTCAGTGATGATTGATCGTAAGTACTGTGATCATGCATAAGGAAAGCAGCGATCAATCGCATGTGGTTGCAATCGATAGCACCGTATAGACTCCAATACGGAAGTTGCGTTTTGTTGCATATTTTGTTAGGATTTTCATCGAAAAAGGATATCAAATCCTAACCAAACTTTGAGTGCATGTCCATGTGAAGATTTTGGAGAATTCCTATTGGAGGAAGAGACCATGATAAGGAAGGATTTGCAAAAGTGGTAAAACCCTAAACTCTATATAAACACATGAGAGGGGATGGTTTGTGCTATTCATATCAAAACCCTAGCTTTAGAAACCTTGTGCTTTTCTCCTTCTCACGTTCACCCTTCTCTTGAGCTTCTTCTTGACTAGAGTCTTCATCCAAAGCTTAGAGTGGAGTCATTGTTGCAAATCGAAGGGGGCGAATGATGCGTAAAAGGTGAGACTTTTGTAAAACAAAGAGTATGATGGTTTTTCTCTATTTTATTTTCCTTTCTTCTCATATATGAGTACTGATTCATTCATATCATAATTGCATATGTTGATTTGAATAGAACTTGATACACAATTGATTCTATTATTCATATTGTTAAGTATATTCCTCAATGCGTTCATGCTATGTCCTTAGATGAGAATTCTATCCATGCTTGATATCTATTGATCTTGTTGATGCCAAAAGTTTTGATCATTGTCTGTTAATCCTTTGATTTCGTTGGTTCAAGTATTCACAATTGTTGTTTTGGTTTAATTGTCCTTATTCCAAAGGGTTACTACTTAAGACTGCATTGGATGATAAGAAACATGATAAAAATGGTATCTTTATGTAATTCCATAATACTCTAGGACCTATAATGAACCTAGGAGGGGATTAATTAAGTCTGTAGTACTTTATTAACACTAATAATGCAAGAACCCTCACCTTAAAAAGCGGTTTATTTTTGTGAAATGTGGATTATCGTGTGGTTTAAGCACATTCAGATTAAATTCGGTTGATTTTGAAAATAAAAATGGTTTTCAAAGGTTTCAATCAAAAACAACTTCACATAAATGAGTTTTAAGTGATTTAGAATCAACTCTTAATTTTTGGATATTTTTCCGATTTTTACCTATTTTCCCGAAAATTAGGGTTTGACGGGACTCCCGGCGGGCCCCACCGACGAAATTAGGTTTTGTGGCCAAAAATCCCCAGACATTAAACAAAGTCGTTATAAAAATTTTCAGAATTTTCTGAGCTTAATTTGGTATTAAAATCGCTAAATTACCCATTTTTAGCCAAAATTGCTCATTTTACCCCAATTTTTACCTAGGTCTACCCCAAAACTTTCTATAAAAGGAAAGGGTTGCGCCCTCCCCATTTTGGGAAAGGGTTTTGGCTTGGAGCAGCAGCCTCTTTCCCCATTTCCAAAAGAGGAAAGAAGTTAAGGTATGCTAATCTATGCTTAATCTTTCATTTTTATTTGATTTTTCAATAATCTTTACTCAAAACCTTGATTTTCCAAATGATTTCAAAGCATTTGAAGGATAAAAATCTCTATTTTAATATGTATCTTCAAACCCTAAGCTTCAAATTTCATTTTTATATGATTAAAAGCCCTAGATTTAAGGTCTATTTTGGGTTTTCAAGCTTAGTCGCGATTAGTAGAGTATTAACAATGGATTTATATTTTCTTCAAGGTGATTAAGGTGTTGGACTTCGTGGTCATCCAAATCAAGGTAATGGGTTCTTTAACCTCAGCTTGGGTAGTGTAAATCTTGTTTTAATGAATGTATTTTAAAGGGGTTTATTCATTTTTAGGTCTCTAATGGTAAGATTAGTTTTCCTTAATCTCATGCTTTCTTTTCTTTGGGTTTTGATTTGTGATGGTCTAAATAGGATTTTTGGAAAGTTTGATGTAATTTGGATATTGTTTGATGCTTCGATTTGATGTTTGAAGTTATGAAAATGGTGTTTCGGTTTAATTTTCGAAATGAGGATATACTGAGTGTTTTGGAATTATTGAACTTTACTGAGGTACATGGAATTGTTCTTTACTGTTCGCAATTACATATAACTTAGTAACTTTCAAAAAATTCCAATAAACTCAGTAATGTTCGAAATTTTACAGTTAAATGGGTTTTTGGAAATTTTGCATTTTTTTCCATGATTTACTTCACTTAATGACATGAGAAGTATATTATGAGTTAATGAGGCCACGTGATATGTAGAAATGATGATATAATACCTTATGTATGTTGGATTATAGAAAATAAATGTGAGTATGGTTGTAGGAATGTTGTCGAGTTCATGCAAGTAAAGTTATGTTTTTACGGTGGTTTTCACCATGATTTTGGGATTGTGACCTGTACTTAAACGAGTTTTCAACATATGAATATGACACTATGAGTTATGATAAGTATGAATCATGTGATTAGGATATGCATGACTACACACACGCATGGGGATTTACCATGAGATTGTAATTATACCTTGATTATGATGCATGTGGGAATGGGTTGAGAGCATGTTTCATGTGCTGGCACCCACGTAGGATTTGCTCACGTATGTATCCTGAGAGCATGCATCATGAATCGGACTTCATGAATGAGATTTTACCGTGTCTTCATCGGTGTTGATCAATTGTATGCAATGGATGTAATTGCGTGCCGGATTAATCGATCGGAGAATTATCGAACTTGGTTGGTCCGAAAGGACACGTTTTCGATTTGGTCCTTCGTGGATCACGGACACTCCCCGGGTTGAGTTTGATGGATGATATGGGGGGGCGTGTTTCGTACTCGCCTTGCGGTTGATACTATTGAGATTAGTCGTACGGGACATGAGTATTCCCGGTGGTAGGCTTGTGCACCCCCTACCACATGTGTTCTAGGGTCCCGCGTAACCGGGATTCGGGCTCTCCCCCACCGCAGGAGACTACCCAGGGCGAACACACCTGTTCTAGTTTCGTTGTGTACGATTCGGGCACCCTTGGCCAGGACTGTCCAGGGCGAACAGACTTTGGGGTATACGACGCCCCTTTGTTTCCAGCGAGGAAACCGAACCATGATACGCCTTCTTAGGCTTGATTGTGTCCCAAAGATATTGTGCTTACTCCTTGATGGAGGCATTCACCATTGTATTGATGCATTATTATGAATGCTATGAATGATTGTGTATCCTGTAGATTCCACGTGTATCGTGAAGGGTGAATGTATGTTTATATAAATGCATGATTATGTACCATGTAGATGCTCCACATGTGACGTGATGGATGGGTGGATCATGTTATATATGTATGATTGTGTACCATGTTGTATGAGATTCATACCACAGGAATGCATGTTTAGACAGTTTGTGGTTGAGATATTATTATGTATCGTCTTATGACGGGTATGCATGTTCAGTAGGTATGTTGATAAAATTCCATGGTATATGATGTTGTGAGATGGACATATTATTTAGACGGTATTATCACGTGGATTACGTATATTATTTGATGAACTATCATGCTTTGATGTTTCTTGTGGATTTCCGATGTGTCTTGAAAACCATTACTGAGTTTTATACTCACCCCTCTTCCTTGTTTTGTTTTGGGGCTGTGTGGTGCGACACGCAGACGCGCAGGATCCTCTCTTCGAGGAGCGACCAGAAGGAGTATGGGATTAGTTTGAGCATGATGATTAGTGTTGTGTTATCGTACTCTCTATTGTCATGAGATTACAGTAGATGTCATGTTATATCTCAGACTGTTTAGACTTGTTATCCGAGCCGTGTGTATGGCTCCGGACTCTACCTAATTGTGGGTGTAAGACTTGTTGATATTCTAGACTTTATACCTTGTTGAATTTTTACTTGTTTACTCTTACACAAAGCGGCGTGAAACTCTGAAATTATGTTATCGCCCGTATATGGGTGTAAGTCTTCCGCTTTGTCTGACGTAACGTCGCCCCCGCACATCATTCGGCCCGTGAACCGGGTTCGGGTCGGGTCGGGCGATGCGCGGGGCGTGACAAAGTTTTTGGTATCGGAGCGCAGCTTTGTCTAGGAGTAAATAAGGTGTGAACGACAAGTCTTATAGGTTAAGGGTTGTGAGAAGATTAAGTCTAGATTTAATTAGCGTTGTGATTTTCCTTTAGTGGTTTGTCATGATTGTTGCCTGTGTACGTTTGTGTGCCACTAGTTGTTGGATTGTTTTGTGTTATTAGAACTGTGTGATTAATGAGTGGCGGTTGTGTAGATGGCTGGTCCTAATCACACGGGTGCTAATAACCACCGTGGCACTCGGGACCCGAGGGTGGACGACATGTTGACCGCGATTGAGGGGTTGACGCGGGTCGTCCAGGCCAAGCAAGCGAGCGGTAGTGGGTCTGAATCTCTTTCTCTTGAGGGATTCAAGAAGCTCAACCCTCCTAGCTTCAAGGGCGGGTTCGATGCTTCGGTGGCGGATAACTGGAGACTTCATATGGAGAAGATCTTTAGCACGCGGCGTTGCCCCGATAAGGAGAAGACGCGACATGCGGTCTTCACATTCGAGGGCGAGGCCCAGAGGTGGTGGCTATCCATGGAGCGTCAGAGGTTCTCTGGCCAGGTGGATATCCCGTGGGAGGAGTTCTTGTCAGCCTTCAATGACAAGTACTTTCCTCTGCACGTCCGGGAGGAGAAGAAGAAGGAGTTCCTGAACCTCCAGCAGGGTTCGTTGACGGTCTTAGCCTATGAGACCCGATTCGTAGAACTTGAGCGTTTTGCTCCTCGTTTCTTCACCGACGAGTTTGAGCGGGCACGCAAGTTCGAAGATGGTATGAGGCCGTTCATCAAGAGCCGAGTTGTGCCCTTCAGGCACAAGACCCTTGCTGAGGTGATGGAGACGGTCATAGTGGTGGAGCGGGACTCGGACGAGATCATGAAGAAGAGGGGGCAGCAGCAGCAGCCTAAGAGGCCGAGGGCGGAGGATTACCATAGCCGCCGTGACCCTAAACGGCGGGATGCCCGTCATGTGAGGCATAACACTCAGCAGGTGCGGCAGGACCTTCTTGACCGCCGTGCTAATGTGACTTGCTTTGATTGCCGGCAGAAGGGGCACTATGCTAGCGAATGTCCTCAGAGGGCAAACCGTGCACCGAGACGTCCTTCAGTGACCCCTCACCCCGGTCCCAGGCAGCCGGGAGCATTTTAGGCGAGACCACATGCTAGACCACCTACCGGGCAGCTTGATGCTAAGGGGAAGAAGCCGGTTAATGAGGGAAGAGTCTTTGCTATCTCGGCGCAGGAGGCAGCCGACTCATCCGGCGTAGTGGAAGGTATGATTCCTATTGCCTCCCACTATGCTAGAATCTTGTTTGACACTGGTTCTTCTCATTCTTTTATTTCCCCGTGTTTTACCGATGAGTTGGGTGTTGATTTTAAACTGTTGCATGTTCCCTTGCGAGTGTCTACACCTTCGTCCTCTCTGCTGGCGGAGGAGTATGTGGAGGAGTTTCCGATGGTGATCGAAGGGCATGTCTTGCACGTGGATTTGATCTTACTACCGATGATCGACTTTGATGTGATATTGGGCATGGATATGATGTCCAAGTTCCATGTGCATGTAGACTGCCGAGGGAGGAAGGTGAAGTTCGAGCTGCCAGGAGCTAAACCCTTTATCTTCCAGGGGGTGAAGCGTCCTAGTGGCAAATTCTTGGCCTCATCCTTCAAGGCCAAGAAGTGGATCGATGGGGGATGCGAGGCTTTCCTGGCAAGTGTTACTGCCTTGAATGGGGAGTTACCTGCCTTGGATTCTGTTCGAGTTGTGGCGGAATTCCCCGATGTGTTCCCTGGTGATTTGACGGGTTTGCCACCAGAGAGGGAGGTAGAGTTCCGTATTGATCTTATTCCAGACACTACTCCTATCTCTAAGGCTCCCTATCGTATGGCCCCAACCGAACTCAAAGAGCTTAAGGCCCAGCTGCAAGATCTAATGGATAAGGGGTATATCCGGCCTAGTGTATCTCCGTGGGGCGCGCCGGTCTTATTTGTTCGGAAGAAGGATGGTTCTCTGTGGTTGTGTATCGACTACCGAATGCTTAATCAGGTGACCATCAAGAACAAGTACCCTCTACCTAGAATTGATGATTGGTTTGATCAGTTACAGCAGGCTAAGGTCTTCTCTAAGATTGATCTTAGATCGGGTTATCACCAACTTTGGATCCGTCCTGATGATGTGGCAAAGACGGCTTTCCGTACCCGATATGGGCATTATGAGTTCTTAGTGATGCCTTTTGGTCTTACCAATGCACCAGCCTCATTTATGGACTTGATGAACCGAGTATTCCGGCCATATCTTGATCGGTTCGTGATTATATTTGTGGATGATATCCTAATCTATTCGGCCAATGAGGAAGAGCATGAAGCACACTTGAGGATCGTCTTGCAAACTTTGCGGGAGCATAAGCTCTTTGCGAAGTTTGACAAGTGTGAGTTTTGGCTCGAGAAGGTGCAGTTTCTTGGGCACGTAATCTCGAGAGATGGTGTGGCGGTTGATCCCTCGAAAGTTGAAGCTGTGTTGAGATGGGAACAACCAAAGAGTGCGACGGAAGTCCACAGTTTCCTAGGACTTGCTGGGTACTACCGCCGTTTCATCGAGGGCTTCTCTAGCATTGCAAGCCCTATGACCAATTTGACCAGGAAGAGTGAGAAGTTTGAGTGGAACTCTGCTTGTGAAGAGAGTTTCCAGGAGTTGAAGAAGAGGTTGACTTCAGCCCCTGTTTTGACCTTACCTTCCGGGAGCGGTGGATATGTTATATACAGTGATGCTTCTCTTCGCGGCTTGGGTTGTGTACTCATGCAGCATGGTAGAGTGGTAGCTTATGCATCCCGACAGCTTAGGGTGCACGAGCGGAACTACCCCACTCATGATTTGGAACTAGCGGCCGTGGTCTTTGCATTGAAGATCTGGCGGCACTACCTCTATGGTGAGAAGTTCGAGGTATTCACTGATCATAAGAGCCTGAAGTACCTATTCACCCAGAAAGATCTGAATATGAGGCAAAGGAGGTGGCTTGAATTCTTGAAGGATTATGACTTTACGATCTTGTACCATCCCGGTAAAGCGAACGTGGTGGCCGATGCTTTGAGTCGGAAATCAGCTGCTACGGTTGCTTGCATGCGAGTTCGTGAGTGGCGCCTCTACGAGGACGCCATTGAGCTGAGACCCGAATTGACTTTGGAGGACACACAGAGTTGGTTTGCTAACCTCTCGATCAGCTCTAGTATGGTGGATGATGTGGTCAAAGCTCAGAAAAGGGATGAGGAGACTCTAGCTCTCAAGGCCAGGCTTAAGGAGAGGGCAGTGTTGGGCTTTGAGGAGAAGGATGATGGAAGCTTGATGTATAAAGGTTGGTGGTGTGTGCTGAACTCCGTGGAGTTGAGAGAGCGTATCCCATCGGAGGCACACCATTCTAAGTTCTCCATTCACCCTGGGGGAACGAAGATATACCACGACGTGAAGAGGACTTTTTGGTGGAAAGGGATGAAGAAGGACATCGCAGTCTATGTGTCCAGATGCCTTGTGTGCCAGCAGGTCAAGGCAGAGCACCGACATCCAGGCGGTTTGCTACAACCACTCCCGATCTCGGAGTGGAAGTGGGACCACATCACCATGGACTTCGTCTCCGGATTACCTCGGTTGCCGAATGGGAATGACGCGGTATGGGTGATTGTCGACAGACTTACGAAGTCCGCTCATTTCCTAACGATCAGGATGACTACTCCTTTGGATGCTTTGGCTGCTCTTTATATAAAGGAAGTGGTGAGGTTGCACGGGATCCCAGTGTCTATCGTTTCCGACCGTGACCCTCATTTCACTTCGAGGTTTTGGCAGAGCTTTCAGAGTGCCTTGGGCACAATTCTCCACCTTAGCTCCGCCTATCATCCTCAGACAGATGGACAGTCCGAAAGGACCTTCAGACACTTGAGGATATGCTTCGTGCATGCATCCTCGAGTGGAAGGGGAGTTGGGAACATCATTTGTCTCTGGTGGAGTTTTCTTACAACAACAGCTACCAGGCGAGCATTATCATGGCACCTTTCAAGGCGCTTTATGGGCGTCCTTGCCGTTCGCCTCTGTGTTGGAGTGAGGTTGGGGAGCATCTTCTCACTGGCCCCGAGCTCATCCAGCAGTCAGTGGAGAAGATACGCCTCATCCGGGAGAGGCTCCAGACAGCCCAGAGTCGTCAGAAGAGTTATGCCGACAGGAGACGACGGGAGTTGGAGTTTAACGTTGGCGACCATGTGTTCCTGAAGATCTCTCCTACCCGTGGTGTTGTTCGATTCGGACAACGGGGGAAGCTGTCACCCCGATTCATTGGACCTTTCGAGATCTTGGAACGGATTGGCGCCACAGCCTATCGTGTAGCACTCCCACCCCGTTTGGCCGAGATCCATAACGTTTTTCACGTCTCACTTCTTCGGAAGTATGAGCCGGACCCCTCTCATGTATTGGATTTCGAGCCATTGGAGCTCTAGGAGAACCTTTCCTACGAGGAGATGCCCATCCAGATCCTTGACCGTAAGGAGAAGGTACTCCGGCATAAGGCTATCCCACTCGTGAAGGTGTTGTGGAGAAATCACGGTGTTGAGGAAGCCACCTGGGAGATGGAGGGCGAGATTCGGAAGAAGTACCCTCATCTTTTCCCTCATCTTTTCGTCGCAGACCTCTAGTGAATTTTGGGGGACCAAAATTCCTAAGAGGGGGATGATGTAAGAACCCTCACCTTAAAAACCGGTTTATTTTTGTTAAACGTGGATTATCGTGTGATTTAAGCACTTTCAGATTAAATTCGGTTGATTTTGAAAATAAAAATGGTTTTCAAAGGTTTCAATCAAAAACAACTTCACATAAATGAGTTTTAAGTGATTTAGAATCAAATCTTAATTTTTGGAATTTTTTCTGATTTTTACCTATTTTCCCGAAAATTAGGGTTTGACGGGACTCCCGGCGGGCCCCGTCGACGAAATTAGGTTTTGTGACAAAAAATCCCCAGACATTAAACAAAGTCGTTATAAAAATTTTCAGAATTTTCTGAGCTTAATTTGGTATTAAAATCGCTAAATTACCCATTTTTAGCCAAAATTGCTCATTTTACCCCAGTTTTTACCTAGGTCTACCTCAAAACTTTCTATAAAAGGAAAGGGTTGCGCCCTCCCCATTTTGGGAAAGGGTTTTGGCTTGGAGCAGCAGCCTCTTTCCCCATTTCCAAAAGAGGAAAGGAGTTAAGGTATGCTAATCTATGCTTAATCTTTCATTTTCATTTGATTTTCAATAATCTTTACTCAAAACCTTGATTTTCCAAATGATTTCAAAGCATTTGAAGGATAAAAATCTATGTTTTAATATGTATCTTTAAACCCTAAGCTTCAAATTTCGTTTTTATATGATTAAAAGCCCTAGATTTAAGGTCTATTTTGGGTTTTCAAGCTTACTCGCGATTAGTAGAGTATTAACAATGGATTTATATTTTCTTCAAGGTGATTAAGGTGTTGGACTTCGTGGTCATCCAAATCAAGGTAATGGGTTCTTTAACCTCAGCTTGGGTAGTGTAAATCTTGTTTTAATGAATGTATTTTGAAGGGGTTTATTCATTTTTAGGTCTCTAATGGTAAGATTAGTTTTCCTTAATCTCATGCTTTCTTTTCTTTGGGTTTTGATTTGTGATGGTCTAAATAGGATTTCTGGAAAGTTTGATGTAATTTGGATATTATTTGATGCTTCGATTTGATGTTTGAAGTTATAAAAATGGTGTTTCGGTTTAATTTTCGAAATGAGGATATACTGAGTGTTTTGGAATTATTGAACTTTACTGAGGTACATGGAATTGTTCTTTACTGTTCGCAATTACATATAACTTAGTAACTTTCAAAAAATTCCAATAAACTCAGTAATGTTCGAAAATTTGCAGTTAAATGGGTTTATAGAAATTTTGCATTTTTTTTCCATGATTTACTTCACTTAATGACATGAGAAGTATATTATGAGTTAATGAGGCCACGTGATATGTAGAAATGATGATATAATATCTTATGTATGTTGGATTATAGAAAATAAATGTGAGTATGCTTGTAGGAATGTTGTCGAGTTCATGCAAGTAAAGTTATGTTTTTACGGTGGTTTTCACCATGATTTTGGGATTGTGACCAGTACTTAAACGAGTTTTCAACATATGAATATGACACTATGAGTTATGATAAGTATGAATCATGTGATTAGGATATGCATGACTACACACACGCATGGGGATTTACCATGAGATTGTAATTATACCTTGATTATGATGCATGTGGGAATGGGTTGAGAGCATGTTTCATGTGTTGGCACCCACGTAGGATTTGCTCACGTATGTATCCTGAGAGCATGCATCATGAATCGGACTTCATGAATGAGATTTTACCGTGTCTTCATCGGTGTTGATCGATTGTATGCAATGGATGTAATTGCGTGCCGGATTAATCGATCGGAGAATTATCGAACTTGGTTGGTCCGAAAGGACACGTTTTCGATTTGGTCCTTCGTGGATCACGGACACTCCCCGGGTTGAGTTTGATGGATGATATGGGGGGGCGTGTTTCGTACTCGCCTTGCGGTTGATACTATTGAGATTAGTCGTACGGGACATGAGTATTCCCGGTGGTAGGCTTGTGCACCCCCTACCACATGTGTTCTAGGGTCCCGCGTAACTGGGATTTGGGCTCTCCCCCACCGCAGGAGACTACCCAGGGCAAACACACCTGTTCTAGTTTCGTTGTGTACGATTCGGGCACCTTTGGCCAGGGCTGTCCAGGGCGAACAGACTTTGGGGTATACGACACCCCCTTGTTTCCAGCGAGGAAACCGGACCATGATACGCCTTCTTAGGCTTGATTGTGTCCCAAAGATATTGTGCTTACTCCTTGATGGAGGCATTCACCATTGTATTGATGCATTATTATGAATGCTATGAATGATTGTGTATCCTGTAGATTCCACGTGTATCGTGAAGGGTGAGTGTATGTTCATATAAATGCATGATTATGTACCATGTAGATGCTCCACATGTGACGTGATGGATGGGTGGATCATGTTATATATGTATGATTGTGTACCATGTTGTATGAGATTCATACCACAGGAATGCATGTTTAGACAGTTTGTGGTTGAGATATTATTATGTATCGTCTTATGACGAGTATGCATGTTCAGTAGGTATGTTGATAAAATTCCATGGTATATGATGTTGTGAGATGGACATATGGTTTAGACGGTATTAACACGTGGATTACGTATATTATTTGATGAACTATCATGCTTTGATGTTTCTTGTGGATTTCCGATGTGTCTTGAAAACCATTACTGAGTTTTATACTCACCCCTCTTCCTTGTTTTGTTTTGGGGCTGCGTGGTGCGACACGCAGACGCGCAGGATCCTCTCTTCGAGGAGCGACCAGAAGGAGTATGGGATTAGTTTGAGCATGATGATTAGTGTTGTGTTATCGTACTCTCTATTGTCATGAGATTACAGTAGATGTCGTGTTATATCTCAGACTGTTTAGACTTGTTATCCGAGCCGCGTGTATGGCTCCGGACTCTATCTAATTGTGGGTGTAAGACTTGTTGATATTCTAGACTTTATACCTCGTTGAATTTTTACTTGTTTACTCTTACACAAAGCGGCGCGAAACTCCGAAATTATGTTATCGCCCGTATATGGGTGTAAGTCTTCCGCTTTGTCCGACGTAACGTCGCCCCCGCACATCATTCGGCCTGTGAACCGGGTTCGGGTCGGGTCGAGCGGTGCGTAGGGCGTGACAAATAAGGTTTGGTTATACAAAATACTTAAGTATGATTATGACTTATCATCTCGGACAAAACTGTTTTTGTGCCGACAGTCAGTAGTAATTAATTCATAACTAATTAAAGAAAAGTTATAAAAATATAAAGTAAGTGGACTTAGAAACTAGACACATAAGGCTAATGTCATTAAAAATTTTGAAGTCTAAGTACTACTGTACAGACTATGGGAGCAGTTGGAAGGAGACTATTATGCAGGAGACAGTGTGTTGAAATCAGAGTGAAAACACTAATACATAAGTAATACTACATGATATTGTATGAAATAAGTTAAAGGGTCAGTATTATTCATTACACTATTGAAGATGGATTATCACAGTAAAGTTGGTTAAGTAAAAAGATTAATCATATGGGGTAAGTCTAAGTGAGCAAGTGAACCAAGTTTTTTGTTTTTAGAGAAACGATTGTGTCGATTTGAAATTCCACTTGGAAATCAAATCATCAAAGACCTATTCTTAAATCTTGACTTTGGATACATATATATTATAAATCCAAATTATTTTCTGAAATGTTCCTATCATATGTGTGTCAAAAGTATCGGACGTTTGATCTATGCCCTTATGGCAAGCTTTGCTATCATCTGGATATGCGGATCTCCTTGTTACTCCTAAGAGTGAGTCATGTCCTGATAAGAGACTTCGATGTTCTATTCATACTCCATGGGTGAGTCATTGTGGTAAGAGTTACCCTTATTCTCAGAAAGTTGAGACCTCTGCTATTGTTGAAGCATTGTCCAGTTTGACATTGACCTATTACTCCACTAAGAGTTCTTCTGAAGATCTCTTCGGGTGGAATCATAGTATGCTCACAAGTCATTGCCAGATCCATGGTGATCTCCGATATTTATGGAATATGGTTTCCTTATTGCTTGAAGGGAGACACATACGTACATTTAGGCTGTATGATATTACAGAAGGTCTACAGTCTTCGCCCATTGTGTCCGTAAACACTGATGGGGCCAACATCCTAGACACATGGCGGGTTGATATACACTTGAAATATTGATTTTATTATCTCCTAAACTTATGTTTATGCTAATGTTTGATTAGAATTACTACTACTTTAATATAGTTTTTGGTTTTTGTAGGAAAACAAAAGTAAGATACAGAAATGAGGTGAAAAGTAACTCTAATGGTTGAATTTTCATAACTTCGTATGCATATCTCTGATTGGACAGATTTAAACTTCATGTTATTCAAGAAGTCAGCTTTCCAACGCCACTGATTGTTCGCAATTCAGAATTCTGAGCAAAAAGTTATGATCATTAGAAATATCGCACGCGGAAGAGACATGACTAAAGAGAAGAACCGTCAAGATGAGATTGGATGTATGAGATCGATACAATGGGTTTTCATTTAATAAAGAAAAAAAAGGAAAAGAAGAAATATGAGTTGAACCGACTGGTTCGGTTCAGTAAAAAAAATAGAAATGACCCGAGCCGAAGCTCGGGCCTTCCAGAACAGAGCAGCGCTCGAGTTCTGTTCGAGCGCCGGCGAAGGAACCAGGGCGGAGCTGAGAGACTGGGTCGGCGGCAAGGACTGTGACGGTGGAGTGACTCGATGTCGTTTGGGCTCGAACGACGAAGCACGACGATGACGGATTTACGACAGAGCAGCCCACGACGAGAGCCGTGCTCAATCAGGAAACTAACAAAATAGTTGGCCGGATTTGGAAAGTGCTAGATTTGGTCTCGATTCGACTCCAACTTGGAATGGGAATCGACTAAGAGTCGGATTTGGGGTTGAAATCACATATAAAAACCGAGCTTTTGGCTGGAAAAACGAGGAGAGGAAAAATAGAGAACTTTTGGAGAGTAAAGGAGGAGACTTTCGGCCTGAAAAACAGAACCTTTGAGGACTGTTTTCCGCTGAATTCCAGGAGTGTTTCGCCGAATGAGAGAGAGGGAGGAGAAGAAGGCCAGAGTAGAGGAAGAAAGGGCCGGAAAAGGACTGATTTGTGACTGCTACAGTAACCTTTGAATTCGCTACAATGCGCGGCTGCTTGAGGAAGTCGATGAATAGTACATGGTGAACAGTGTTCTATGAACGGTAACCGTGAACAGTGTTTTGTGAATAGTTTTTTCTGGTGAATAGTGAATGATGACTCCGATAAATTAGCATCGTTCTCCTCGTTCGATGGCCGACTAACTTCGCATCTAAGGCATAAATGAAACCCGAGTAAATTGGTTGTATCATTTTATTTCTCTAATTTTAAATTTTACCTTAATTGGTGTATGGATCTTATTATAGAATCACTGTTAATTTATTGAGATTTATTCTATGTGCTCGAGATAGGCTAGAGTGAATTCTTGTGAGTTTCAATCCGAGGAATACTTGCGTGTCTGAGAGGAACATAAGGAGACTGAGGTGTTATATATTAATAAGGTTTCATTGATTTATGCTCGAGAGAGATAGATCACAGTTCCATGATTTAATTGGTTTATGTGTTACGTCCGAGAGGAGAGCACGATATTTTGAATTGATAAGTATATGTCCGAGAGGAATATGCTAGCCAATTAAGAATTTATACAAAAAAGAGAGAGAGAGACGATAAATTGGTTTATTTTGCGGTGGATTCGAAGCCTTGACGCTTCTCCATATTCGTTAAATTATTTAAAGTTTACTGCTTTCTTAGATTAAATTAAAAACTGCAACTTTCTTTCACTTGAATTTGGTAAGATTATTCATCCATCCCTGAGGTTCGACAACCCTAATACTCGTTGTAGTACAATTGCCTTGTACACTTGCAAGGGTTTAAATATTAAACGATCACGGGTTCCGAAAGGAGAACCTCTAGGGTGATTCTGGTAAGCAGCCACATGGTTGATATTTAGCGACCAAAAATTGAATCTCTTTTCAGTTTAGATGCCTAGAGGTATTATGATTGTTTATCTTCTCCTTATACTTGTGATGTTTGGAGTCTTATGATTTATTATTCTTTCTCTATACTTGCAAGTCAAGAACTGTTGTTGATTGACCTTTCTTTTCAGGTAAATAGGCCTTAGGTTCAGTCCGGATGTCATTGAATATCAGTTGTTCATTTGTTATATTTCTCTTCATATTGTTTGATTTGATACTTTATGAATTATTAAGCGATGTGTGCCAGAAACTTGATATTTGATTTTATGACTTTGTTAAGTTTATTTGTTGTAATAAAGATTAAGTAGATTCATTTTATATTTTTAATGATGTTGATTACTGTGTTACACTGAATTGTGGAATGACCAATTTGCACATCCTTTTATGATGATGTAATTGGTGGTGTATTCGACTGATCGGTCGTGTGTCCGGAGTCTCGGCCTCGAGATGCTACTATCTTTGAAGGCTTCCGCACTCCGATCGAGGCTAGCGATCCTAGGGTTATGAGTAACGAAATTAAGGTCCCGTTTGATAAATCTCACCCCTGAACGAGAGTTAGTACTTTTAGTTTAGAAATGGTTAGATGTATCAAATGTCTGATTCCATCCATTTCAGACTAATCAAATGGAAGCTAAGTGGATTTGTAGTTCATGTGGTCCTGTGGAGAGTACATTGGACAAGGGGTTGGTATCAGCCATGCAAATAGGCTTTTGTTTTTGGCAGACCCTGCTTGTGACATGTCTATTGGAAAGTAGCCAAGGGTACCATGGGAATCTAGAAAGCTGCTTTATAGAGAGGTGGCTATGGGGCATTCTCACAAAGGGATCAGACAAACAATCTATATATAGGCCAATTGATGGTGGAGGCCCACTAACTCTTATAATCACCAATTTTTTAGGGTTAGAATCTACTAGTCCGATCATCATGCTAATGGGCATCATTTACATCCATCATATAGCAAAAGGAAGTAAGGTAAGTGATTACAATGTTCTTAAGGATGACATAGTCTCAAGTGTATGCAATACAGATCTTATGTGATACACATTAAATCGTCAAGTGTGCTACAAGTGATTTAGTTAATAAGCTAGTACTTTGTTACTAAATAACATTAGTGTATGTCACTATAGGGCTTAATAAAGTAATAAGAACTATGATATAAAGTTATAGAGTTTTCACTTTATTAAGGGCGTGTTTGCTTAAAAGTAGCTTTGTGACAAAATCGCTTCTTATAGCAAAGCTAAAGCGTGACCCGTATAGTAATGCTCACCCTAATGCAGCTTTTGAACAGCCGCATATGTAGAAACGCTACTAACATACAAAAGCCATGAGGAGATTTTTTAAAAGCGACTTTTGGACCAAAAAGATGAGAAAAAAAATCCACTTTTGTTATATCAAAGTGGCCTTTGTATAAAATCTGCTTCCCAAACAGGATTTTGCACTAAAGCGGCCTCTGCAACCCAAAAATGGCCCGCTAAACGCACCCTAATTAGTACATACTTTGTATAATAGTCATGTTCCTTTTTGCGAAATCTTGTCATAATCATATGCTGGAGGAAACTAACTGCTCTTATTTTTTACATAGCACTATATCTGACTATTCTTATTTTATCCTATTGGGGGATCAACTTTATCTAAGCTTTGGCTTCACTAAGATGTGTGACTGGATCACATATGAGTTAAAGAAACGGCAGAACCATATACAGATAAAGCTATCAACCGCGGGCCCCTATTCCCAACATCAGAATAAGGCTAAAAATGACATCTACAGAGGGAGACTTTTCGAAACTGGAAACTTTCCTTCCCTTCCATGCCCACCCATTTACTGATCACAATCCACACCTTCCTTTTCAAGGTAATTTCATGGAGATTTCAATGCTTTGATGAGTCATGGCCTTATCCTCTTCCTACTTCTCTGTCTTCCCCAGTTTTAAGCACTACTCATCTACCATATTCCATTAGAATCTCAAGATGAAACAGCAAGGGAGGTGACATTGTCCTCAAAGTCTAAACTCTTCTTTTTATGCCAATATATATTGGGGTCCTAGTCACTCATCTTGGAATAGTCAGAGCACCAGCATGTCGGTTTTTGTCATTTGAATCATTGGAACATAGTTGATTATTTAACTTGGCTTTGACTAATGGTATGGATGGATTACAAAGGATTTCATTCCATCTTCTTTTTGGCGAATTTACAAATACCCGCCTACTTCGCATGCAATCATAAATATGCGCTCTTCTTCATAGTCTTGCATCTAGCTACTCCATTTCATGAAAAAGAGAATGTCGTCCAATTTTTTTTTTGTTATACAGAGGATTTGTGAGTAAAATGGCAAATATGATCATCTTGGAGTTTTCACGCCTTGAAGAAAAGTCATTGCAGTGCATTTCCTGCAACAAATCTCATAATTCTCCATTTCAAATCCCCAATTACAATAATATGGCTAAATGCAATTTGTTGGCAAGGTGGATATGGTCATATATAAATACCATTTCATCTATAACATGCTTTTCCCATTGCATATGGGAATAAGACCTGCATCATCATCTCCTAACCCCTTTTCCCATGGTGGGCATTTTTGGATGAGGGATTTGCAGGCATGGAGAGTGCATTTTACGGTTACCTTTATACGCATGGATTGAATTGCAGTCGCAATCTCATACAGACTTGGGTCTTTGTGTGTGCTTCACACGCATTTGGAACTAGTGCTTTTGGAAATTCTATTATGGGGGCAGATTCTTCTCCTCTCGTCCTTGTCTCTTTTGCCATTTTTTTCCTCTTGTATTCAATACAGCGTAGCAATATAAGAGGATTTCAGGTGTCACGTGGAAGGAGTTGGGTGGTGAGACTTGTATATCCGTTTGTTTCCTTTTGTTTTCTCAAGTTGTTCCAATTACTCCCTCATTCTACATTAATAGTCTTATTTGAATTAATTATAATTATAATTAAGTAACGTATTTTTTCAACTATTTTTGGTCATCGATGTGGATCTTACACATCCATTCAGGTCTATTTTATAGAGAAATTTTTTATTAACTCTATCCAAGTTCTCTTAGGTCTCCTTGTCCCTCTTTTGGCATCATTTACATGCATCCCTTCTAATCTTTTCACGGGCATGGTTAGCCATCTCGCCGAGATCCTAATCTCGTAGTACTTGCTGGGACATGAGACTATGTATTTTCATTTTTACACAGTCTCGCCGAGATGACTCCGATATCTAGAGGCACAACCGCACAAGGCAATCACGAAAATGCAAAGGTCATGGAAGGAGCCGGTGGTGGGGAGTTAGAAGAGGGGGCAGCGCTGGCGGTGGGAGGAGAAGTGTGGTGGGGTTGGGGGAAGGAATCTTGTTGTCTTCATCATCATCATTGTTGACCTGGTTTTCGTCATCTTCATCAAGATCGTAGTCTAGTTGATGGTGATTGGGGCACCGAAGCCAATGCCGGCTCCAGTTCCGGCGCCAGATCGGGAAGGGTATGCTCTTCGTCTCCAATGGAATTCGTCGAAGGCAGAGGAAGAGAAATGGGGGAAATGGGGAGAAATGGGGGATGAAATAGTCGAGGATGGCGGAGGAGGGGAAGGGGATCTGGTGGCGATAGGCAAGGTGCATAGGACTAGTATGGTCGCCTATCCTACAAATCCGACCCATTTAATAGGTTATTAACTCCATAAAATTATAAATTCCTCAAGATATGTTACTAGAGGTTTCAATAAAGTTTGAATCTCATTCAATATATTTACACTTATGCTTTTTTGGCCTTCATACCATTTTCCCCATTTTGGTTCACAGCCTAAACCAGCTTATAAATTTTTTTAAAATAATTTTTGTTAGTGTACGCATATATACTTATGAAAAATACGTATTTATAAATTTTTATGTGATCAAAGTCGACCGAGATCGTTTTACATGTTCTCTTTGAGAACTAGTCTCTTTGGCTCACTAAGATCCGAGATGACAAACCATGCTCAGAGGTGCATCTATTGGTGTTCTTTACATATGCTCATACCAACGCTACCTACATTCTCTCCACTTCTCCCTAAAAGGAGCTACCACTAAACACTCATAAATATATTTATTTATAGTCATATCCCTCCTACTTATCCCACTCATCCTCCTTAGCATTTTCATTTCGCATATATTCAACTTATCTATTTGACTTTTCTTTGGTGCCCAATACTCCTCGGGAGTTTTGTGTGATAGGCATGTTCCAAAAAGACTTATCCCTTAAAAGGAGCTACCACTAAACTCTCACAAACATATTCATTTATAATTATATCCCTCCTAGTTATCCCACTCATCCTCCTTAACATTTTCATTTCGCATATATATAACTTATCTAATGACTTTTCTTTGGTACCCAACACTCCGCCTCATAGAGTATTGCAGGTCTAATGATTGTCCTATAGAACTTGCCTTTAAGCCTTTTTAGAACATACCTATCACACAAAAATCTCGAGGGTGCCCTCCACTTTATCCACCCCACATTTATCCTATGCATCACATCAGTATCGATACCCTCTTCTTTATGAATAATGAATTCTAAGTAATTAAATTGATCACGTATTAGCACATCCTGCCCATCTATTTCAACTAAGGTTCTACCTATACTTCTACCTTCATTAAAATTAAATTATATGCATTATGTCTTAGTCCTACTTATTTTGAAACTTTGTGATTTTAGAGCCTCTTTCTATAATTCTAGTTTTGCATTCAAACCTACTTTACTTTCATCAATTAAAACTACATCATCTATAAAAAGTATACATCAAGGTATATTAATTAGCTCACCATACTAAAGCGAAAGGATGACTTAAGGCTTATATTTGATGAAAGCCTACCAAAAACTCCTTGGTTTCCCCTTAATTGTTCGCACACTAGTCACAACCCCTTCATACATATCCTTTGTAATATCTATGTAACATTTGAAGGTCATATAGAAAGTCTTATCCCTATACCCCCTTACTAGTTGTCATAAAAAAATATAGCTTCTGTTGTTGACCTCTCAAACATGAAACTAAATCGATTCTCTATTACTTCAATTACTTTTTTCAAAGGTTCTTATACTATTCTCTCTTATAACTCATAGTATGCCCTATAAGTTTTATACTTCTATAATTTGTATAACTTTAGATATCTTATTTATTTTTATACAAGGGTATGAGGGTACTTCTCCTCCAGCACTCATCTGGTATCCTCTTAGACTTCCAGATCTTGTTAAACAAACTAGTAAACCAAGTTAAGCCAACAACTCCCAAATCCTTTTATACTTCAATAGGAATTTCCATTAGGTTCTAGAGTTTTGTCTTTCTTCATTTTTCTTAATGCAGCTTCTACCACATTTATGGAGAATTTTCTAAAATAAGTTATCTCTTTAAATGAACTAGAATTAATATTCATCCAACTTCTATAATTTTCATTCAATAAATGCTCAAAATATCCACATCATCTCTCCCTAATTTCCACATCTTTCAATAGAACCCTTTTATCTTCATAATGCACTCAATTTGCTCTAAGTCTATACTTTTTTTATCTCTTAACTTAGTTATATTATATACATTCCTCTCCCCCTCCCTCGTCCCTGGCATATTATATAAGTCATCAAATGCCTTATATCTAGTTTCGCTCACTATCTTTTTAGCATATTAATTAACCTTAATATATCTTTCTCATTTCTTTTAATTTTTTATATTTTTGTGACTCTTTGAAGAAATACTTCTTTTTCTTGATGATTCTTTAAAATTTCTCACACCACCGTGTTTCTTTCTTGACGTCATTTCTCCTCTCACTTCCCCAAGTACTTCTTTTCCCACTTTTTTAATCCAATTAGCCATGTCACCCCACATTATTGTTGGTTCCTCATTTTAGGTTCTAATTTCTTTCAACCTTCAACCTTCAACCTCTCCACAAAAGTGTTGAAAATCTCACCCTTCAAGTTTTACCATTTGATACTAGGCTTCACTTTATCTGTCTTTTGCTTCTTTTTTATAAGTGCATAATTTACACACATTATATACCTAATACCTTAGTTATGAGTTATATAGGTTAGTTAGTAATTATTTAGGTTAAATAAAGAATTAAAAGTTTACATGGTGTTGTGAACATCAATTCAAGGGCATGGATTACCTTAGACTATTACTTTCCATTTCTAGGATTTATTATTACTTTCCTTTTCAGTTACAATTCAATAAGTTGTAATAAGGGGTGAGAATGATAAATCATATCATCGTAATTGTAACGTAGTCTCCTCTTTATAAGGGAGTCTTCCTCTCCTTGTTGCTTATATAATAAGAAACTAGATTCTCATCTTCCTTCATCTTCCCCTTCTTTTTTTCCCTTACTTAAAGCATGGTACCGCTTGTGTTCTCATCGGGACACAACATTGGTATCAAAGCCTTAATGTTCTGCCATGGTGCTGATGAAGGACAACCCCAAACCAGCGGCCAACCTGGCTAATCCCACTGTGATAACCATGTTTGAAGCAATGTCCACCCAAATTCAGAAACTCACCCAGGCAGTCACACAACTTCAGGTAGTCCGTGCATTGCCCCTCGTGCCCACACCGCCGAAAGCCCAGGCTGAGATGGGCGCACCTTGCCAG
This sequence comes from Houttuynia cordata, assembly GCA_039654745.1. Lineage (NCBI taxonomy): Eukaryota > Viridiplantae > Streptophyta > Magnoliopsida > Piperales > Saururaceae > Houttuynia > Houttuynia cordata. Next base: position 3,799,777 of record CM077512.1, read on the forward strand.
CCCCTTGGCTCTCACGTTACCGACTTTTCTGCGGTGTGGGGGAAGGATGTGCAACCCCCTCCCTAGTTTGTTTACTTTGGCACCTTCAATAAGCCCAAGGAAGGAGCCATCTTGCGGCAACCGGACACCCTACCTTCTTCCCCTCTTCTCAGGCTTTCCCACAGACACCTTCCCTTCAATCCCAAATCCCGCAGCCTCATCTCCTACTCACTCGACGCCTCCCCCTCTGTCCACAAGCATCACAAGCGCCCCACCGTCGAGAACATCAGCGATGAGGCCTGCTGCCACGGCTTCTCCACCAAGTACGTCCCCTTCTCCACCGACCCCTTTGATGAGTCCTACTCTCTTGACAATATCATCTACTGCAGCCGCTCCGGTGGCCTCCTCGACAACTAGCACGACGTGCTGCCCTTCGCCGCTACGACGGGAACTACTAGAAGGCGTTGTTGCATTGGTCACACCACCTGGCCGTATGGCTCCGGCATCTAGAGCAAGAAGGAGTGGGATCGCTGATCTACACATGAAATATGCATTTTATTATCTCCTAAACTTATGTTTATGCTAGTATTTGATTAGAATTATTGCTACTTTAATGTAGTTTTTTGTTTTTGTAGGAAACAAGAGTAAGATACATAAATGAGGTGAAAAATGACTTCAATGGTTAAATCATCATAATTTTGTGTAGATATCTCTGGTTGTTGATTCAAGCTTTATGTTAAATTTCAAGAAGTCATCTTTCCAACGCCACTGACCGTGCGCAATTCGGAGTTCGGAGCAGAAAGTTATAACCAGTTGAAAATTATGAATAGTAACTTCGATCGATCGACATTTTATACATGATTGATCGCCACAGCCAAAAAACAGTGTTACTGAAAGAAACGATCGATCGGCACACAACACAATTGATTGTATCTACTAGAGTTTTGGATGTGCGAAATACAGTAAACACGATCGATCGGGAATAAAAATGATCGATCGGCTGACGAGACGAAACAGACGATTAGTGCGACAATGCAGAATTTAACGAAGGAAAGTGATCGATTGGTGATAAGAAGCGATCGAATGGTTTATGCAAAAAAACCTAAATTAAGCCTTCAAAATAGCTCAAGATCTTCCAAAATGTTCTACCTTAAAGCCTATTTATATGTTTGAAGAGAAACCCCGAAGTCTCCTTCCAAATCAGAGTTAAAATAAGCTTGATTTAGGTTTTGCCGCACAAACCGATCGATCACTCTGTATTACCGATCAATTACTTTCCGATTGATCATTTCTCTTCATTAATTTCTGCGTTGCCACGCCGATCGTCCATTTCACCTCGACTGCCAATCGATCATTTTTATTCCCAATCGAACGTGTTTACTATATTTCGCACATCCAAAAACTTCAATAGATACGATCGATCATTTCCTTCTGTGACACTGTTTTCCGGCTCTAGCTCCCCTTCCAAATCAGAGTCAAAATAAGCTTGATTTAGGTTTTGCCGCACAAACCGATCGATCACTCCTTATTGCCGATCAATTGCTTTCCGATTGATCATTTCTCTTCGTTAATTTCTGCGTTGCCGCGCCGATCGTCCATTTCACCTCGACTGCCGATCGATCATTTTTATTCCCAATTGAACGTGTTTACTATATTTCGCACATCCAAAAACTCCAATAGATATGATCGATTGTTTCCTTCTGTGATACTGTTTTCTGGCTCTGGCGATCGATCGTGTATGTAATGCCGATCAATCGTAATTATTGTTCATAATATTCAAATAGTTATAATTTTTTGCTTCGAACTCTGAATTGTGCACGGTCAGTGGCGTTGGAAAGCTGACTTCTTGAACTTTAACATGAAGAATCAGTCCAATCAGAGATATGCACACGAAGTTATGATGATTTAACCATTGAAGTCACTTTTCACCTCATTTCCGTATCTTACTCTTGTTTCCTACAAAAACCAAAAACTACATTAAAATAGCACTAATTCTAATCGGACACTAATATAAACATAAGTTTCTGAGATAATAAAATGCATATTTCAAGTGTAGATCACACCCCCAAACCTATGTTTTGCTAGTCCCTATTGGATTGACCAAATGGATCTGAGGCTGATTGGTAAGGTAGTTGTTGGCTTAGAAAATATTGTCTAGGGGCCTGATTAAGTTGTGTCCAAGGGAAATTATGATGGTCCTCCCTCCTATGAAGACCTTGGGCCTCATTAACATACTTGCGTATAAAATCTGGGTATTCATGGGCCAAAGGGCACTCCACTGGGGTATGAATAGGACTTAAACGGAGGGCACATGGTTCTGACATAAATTGAGTTGTGAATTGTAGGGAAGATGTGCTACTCCCAAGGTTGGAATGATTATTCCAACCACCATTGTAAGTATTAGCATATAAGGGATATTGGTGGTAGGGCACTTCATAGGGAGTGAGATTAGGTGTGGGTGTGGAATAATAATCATTGAAGCACCTATAAGGGTTCTCATGGCTAAATCCATAGAAAGGTGAAGACATTTCTTCACCATGCATTTATCAACACTCGGACCACAATATCACACATCCACAAATCAAAAAATCAATCCTAGATATCCACAACTAGCAATCAACAACCTTAGATATCAACAACTAGCAGTCCTAATAGCCACAACTAGCATAGCATGAGATCACAGAAAGAAAAGAAAAACACTAAACACCAAAGTTAATCTAAAAGAGAAAGATAAGATAGTGCAAACAAAGGGAAGGGATGGCCCTTCCACGTTGGCAAGAATTTCACGTATTCTCTTAATCCTGTAAAAGAAGAAGAAGCCAATTAGGCTACTAGAAAGCAATTTGAATTAAACTAAACTACTTTAAAACTAACTACACTAAGAATTTAGTAAACTATTGGCTTTCATCCCCAGCAACGGCGCCAAAAACTTGATCGTTTAAAATTAAACCCTTCCAAGTGCACAAGGCAATTGTACTATGACGAGTATAGAAAGGGTTATCAAACCTATGGATGGTTAAATACTTTACCAAATTCAAGAGAAAAGTTACAGTTTTTCGTTATTATAAAAAAAACAATGAACTTTAACTAATCTAAGCTGAGATTAATCAATGGAGATAATTATCAAAGCAATGAATCCACCACTATACATGAAATTACTACTCTCAATTATTGTTAGGCATAAGATAATATGATATGGTAATTTGTGTTCATGGTCAGACAGACAAATCACAATGAATTCACTAACGTTCTTGGTCAGACACGAAAGTTAATCCACTATGGTGTAATCAATTCTATCATTGGTCGGGCATAAAATCAAACACAACTCTGTTATAATATAATTAATCTTATCCTTGGTCGGGCATAAAATCAATCACAATATCTAATTCCATTCATAATCAATCAAGTCTATGGTCAAGCACTCAAAAGAATACTCATGAAATCACATTAAGCATGAATCATAATCAACTTTATAAAATTAAACTATCAAGAGTAGCAATACATATCTAGGGCTTCATCAAGCTTTGACAAGGAATTTAGTTACACATAGGAAGAAAGAAAAGAGAAGCCTGTTTATGTAGATCCATCGTTATGAATCCTTCTTCTTCTTTTGACTCCACAAGACTCCTTCTCTTGCTCTTCTCTAGCCTCCAAAATAAGTTCTCTAATGCCCAATATGTTCTCCCTTAAGGCTTATTTATATGTTTGAAGAGAAACCACGAAGTTCCTTTCCAAATCCGAGTTAAAATAGGCTTGATTTAGGTCCGTATAACGTTGCGATCGATCATTTTCCTTCACAAAATCCTTCATTATAGCGCCGATCGTCAGTTTCATCTCCATTTCCGATCGATCACTTTTATACCGATCGATCGTGTTTACTATGTGCGAATCAAAAACTATAGTAGATACGATCGATTTTTTTGATGGCTGATCGATCGTTTTCTTTGATAGCATTGTTTTTAGCTCTGGCGATCGATAACGTATGAATACCGATCGATCATAATTACTATCACAATATTCAAACTGCTATAACTTTCTGCTCCGAACTCCAAATTACACGTGGTTGGTGGCGTTGGAAAACTGACTTCTTGAACTTTAATAGCTTGAATCAGTCCAATCAGAGATATACATACAAAGTTGTGATGCTTTAACAATTGAATTTACTTTTCGCCTTATTTTTGCATCTTACTCTTGTTTCCTATAAAAACTAAAAATTATATTAAAGTAGCAATAATTCTAATCAATTACTAGCATAAATATAAGTTTAAGAGATAATAAAATGCATATTTTATATGTAGATCATACCCCAAATCTAGATTTTGCTAGTCCCTAGCAAAAGGAAACAAATCAAAGTCAAACAAACAAACTAAAGGAACTAATGCAGAAAAGTAAATGCCACTTTCGTAAGGAACACAATTGCATTGAGCATATGCAACAAGCCGTTAAACCTCTAGGTGTCCTAGTAGGACAAGTTGTGTCTCGTGAGGGTTTGTAGCCATGCTACCTACAAACATGTACTTATTAACCTAAGACAAATGAAGGTAAGACAAGATCACGGTGCCTGGTGTCGTCGCCTAATACATATAGCAAATCGGTCCTAGTTCGGTCGACTTTCTCCTTCCGGGCAGACCATACATCATGCTATAAAATCAAGAAGGCGAAGCGGAACTCAGGTAGCATGCTAATGGCGGAGAGGTATGTCGTGATTCTGGAACCTACTTGTTCGCACCCCATGGCACTCTCAATCTCGGCGGCGGGGACCCGGATGGGAGTGTCACATACCATACTCCTAATGGCCACCCGTTCTAGATCTTCTTTATCTTCAATGGTGCCATTCGCATAAAATTCCCGGACCGGATCCTCATGCACCATTGGATGTACATTCTGTCTCTTCTCAGCGATGTGGGTGAAATACTGCACCCAGTCCGGCTGCTCCTCGAATCATCTTTGCGTCGAAAGATCAGGAATGTAGGGATTAAGGATGACCTGCCTCTCATACTGAATCGGTTGAGGTTGTGGAGGAGTCTCAGGTGCAGGAGTGGACGAAATAGGGTGTGACGTAGACGCCTCACCCATATGGCATTTCTGGGCGATCGTCTTCAGAGGCATTATACCTGAAAACCAAAGATAATAATGAAAACCACAGCAAAGTACAATTTTCCAGCATGTAACTTTAAGCTTCATCATCACAGCAATCATGTAACAGTAGATGACACAAACAGCAGATCCTCTTCACATTTTTGAAAAAAAAATTTAGTAGAACACTATTCACAGTATGAACGCACATTCTAAAAATTAAAGGAAATGCCTAAAATCGAAGAATCAGAAGCTGAAATTCATGCATAATCATCGCAATAGTCAATATAAGAGCATGCATGAGTCTAATTTCAAAAATATCTACTAGAAATCAAGAAAAATCAAGCTTTTGAGTTTTGGCTTACCGGAAGAAAAATGAGTGATTGCGAGGAAAGGAGAGGGAAATCGTGAAAACCGACACCGGATCTGGATTCTACGTGCAAAAATCCGTCAGAGATCGGAATCTCCAGCCAAAAGAGGGTCGAAAACGGCGGCGGCGAGCGGAAATAGGTTTCTCTCGCCGCGGCTGCTAGAATTTAAAATGCGAGGAAGACGACCTGCGATCGATCGCAAAAACAAGCTGATCGATCGCTTTATAAAGTGAGAAACGGTGCCCGTCATATCATAGATGAACGGTGTCAAGTGTACCCTATGGTGATCGATCGTCCATATATGGTGTCGATCACACACCGATCAATCGTATCTAGTGCATTTTTTTTTCAAAACAAAAATCTATCCTCAAGTGATATCATCTCCCCCAAACCTATTGTGTACATTGTCCTTGATGTAGAACAAAAATAAACACAATGACAATGAAAGCATAAAAATAAGGAGAAGAAAAGGAGAGAATACACCTGAATACGAAGGTTGCCTCCCACCAAGCACTAAGTTTAAAGTCTTCAGCCAGACTGAGCCATTTATCCAACTTATCCTGGGTCTTTCAACCCAACATTCAGTCCATCTGTGGTCCTACTGCGCACATTAGGGTCATGAAAAAAATCGCAAGTGGATCATCAAAACAAATCCATGGAGGTGCACCATCCACTAGAGTGTCAATCATATGAAACTGCATAAAAATCATCTGACGGTAGATGTTGTTTTTTAACATTAAAAATATTTAGTTTGATATTTAAATTTCCAAAGGACAATTTCAGCACCCCATCCCGACAATTTATAATAGCAGTGGACGTCACCAAGAACGGACGTCCCAAAATCACAGGAATCTGACTGCCAATGTTTTGCACAGGTTGTGTATCTAGGACAATGAAGTCCACAGGAAAGAAAAATTTACCAACCTGCACCAGAACATCTTCAATAACACCACGTGGAACTTTAACGGATATGTCTGTTGTAGTATTATGGTAGTCGGTTTCAACTCTCCCAACCCAAGTTGCTCATTCACAGAAGAAGGTAATAATTTGGCACTCGCCCCCAAATCTAACAATGCCTTATCCACAGTATGGTTCCCTATCACACATGAAATTGTTGGACATCCTGGGTCCTTATACTTCGGTGGAAGATTATGTGTCACTAGGGAACTCAGTGGGATTTACTAAACGGGGAGGGTTTGTCCAGGCATTGTGGGTATGGGGCTCTAGGAATATAAGATCTTTCTTTCTGGGCCTCGGTCAGGTCATCCTGCTAGGTTTTAGAACTATCAGGCACCACTTTGATTAGAGTGGGGTCTCTTTCTATCTCAAGGGCAATTTTCTCTCTTGAGGTATCTTGGGCCAAGTCCTTTACCTTATTGTTGATTTGCCTCCCACTCCTCAGGGTAGTATGGCTTGAACTTGCTCAGGAGGGTATTGGGATGGCTCAACTACATACTGGCCTCTAGGGTTTCGTTGAGGTTGGCTCGGCAAGGTTCCTGCTTCTCTACGGTTCACGGCCTAAGCTAGCTGCCCTAATTGAGTCTCTATTTTGGCTATGGATTGGGTATGAGAATGAATGGGCCTGGGACTTTTGTTAAGTTGTTAGCTCGGTTAAAGCCGTCAGCATGGTAGATTGGGTGGCTATTATTTGGCTCAGGTAGTCTTCGATGGTTGGTTTCTTATTGGATTGGCCAAATTACATGGTTGAAGATGGTTGGTAAGGTGAGGTTGGCTTTGGAATTCCTGTCTTGGGGCCTGATTAAAAGTGGGCCCCTAGTTAGGTTGTCTCTAGGCAAAATTGGGATGATTTCGCTACCCCGGGTTGTAGGTATTTGAGTAGGTGTTGTTGGCTCTAGGGTAGGTTTGTGCAAGGTTGACGTGCTTCTGTACAAGGTCTGGATACTAGGAAGCTGAAGGGCAGTCAACTATGATGTGCATAAGGCTAGCATAAATGGCATCTTGAGAGGTTGGGGTATAAGGTAGAGTATGAGAGAAAAACCTGTCAAACCTCTCAATCAAAGATGTTACTTGGTGTTCTAAACTGGTGGTGGCTTTGACATCGTACATGCCTCCCCTTGAGGCACTTTTACCAGGCATATGCCCTTCAGATCTATAGAGGGTGACACTGTGTAATGAGTTTTCGCTCAGGTCCTCTAGTAGATCCCAAGCATCATCCAGGGTTTTCTTTATAAATGTGCCTTCACAAGAGGCATCAATTAGGGTCTTGTGCTGATCTCACACACCCTCATGAAATCTTTGAATTAATTGCCACTTGGGCGCATCATGGTGTGGGCAGGACCGGAGTAAGGTTTTCATCCTTTCCCAGCTTTCATTGAATTATTCATTAGTTAGTTGGGTAAAAGTGATGATTTCATTGCGGATCTTATTTGTCACGCCCCGAAATCCCATACCTCGATCGGAGTGCAGAAGCCAATCAATGAGATACATTTCGAGGTAGAGAATCCCGGGCACGCGACCGAACAGTCGATTTTACCAACTGATTACAATCATCTCAAAAGGACGTGTAACCGATTATGCCCGCAATTAGTGTAATACAATAATAGACATCAATGAATACTATGAAATGAATTTACTTAATAATAATAATCAATTTAAGAAAGTCAATAAAATAAACCTATAAGTTTATGGCACACAATTGCCAATAAATGTCATAAGCATCAATAAAAGCAAAGCAAACAACTAAATAATCTTTAAACTCTTCTTGGTGCCTTCAATCCGCCATCCACTACTGCACTTCCTGATCTCACCTTTCATTTGCGCCTGCATCAAAGGATGCATGAGTATTTCATAGAAACACTCAGTAGGATGTAAAAACCCACTGAATTAAAATAAGCAGTATGAAGAGAATAAGAATAACAAGGGATGGTGAACATCTTACAACATCCAAACTGAACCGAGGTCTATACACTTGCAAGGTTAGTCGACAACAATTCCAACTCGCAAGTAAGGAAAATATCAACAAGGCTCCTACTACACATATGGGTAAGGAGAGAATTATAATCATAACAAATGCTCCAAACATCTAAAGTGAAAGGAGTTACAATTTCTGCTCGCTGAACCAGTCGCTCGCAATTGACTAAACATACCAGAACCACCCTAGGGATTCTCTTGTGGAACCCTGCCATGCGTCTAGGATGCTGGCCCCACCAGTGCTTACGGACACGATGGGCGGAGACTGAGGACCTTCCGTAATGTCCACAATCTAACGTACGTATAGTGCCTCCCTTCGGGCAGTATGGAATCGCAATTTCATAATTATAAGTGACCTCGCAAGATCTAGCAATGACATAATTGAGCATACTATGAAACCACCATGGGGAGAGTCTCGCAAGGTCTCCAGTAAAAGAAACAATCATGTAATCAATATGAGCAATATCTCAAAGGAATAGAGGTCACAACACTCTAAGATCATAAGGTATCTCTTACCATGATAGACTCTCTCAAGGAGTATGGATAGAAGCATCAAAGTCTTTGGTCAACACATAACTCACTCATTGGAGTAGCATAGAATAACAAGACAACTCACACAAGGAGTAACATACAATCAATACATACCTTTCATGCTCAGCCCTAGATAGGAATTCATCATTCGCATTAGAGTTTATAATCCAAATATCGGAGATAAGAAATCAAAGAGTCTTAGATGATTTGAATCCCAAGTAGAATATCAAACCGACATCAACGCTTTTAAAATAGATAGTTATGAATCACTTGCTCAAAGGATTATCCCTCATAATTGAATTACATCTAACCCACTTCTTACGGTGATATTCCATAAGTATATAGTTCGATTACTGTTATTAACATATTAATCGACATTATATCATATTACATGATGATATTTGTATACTTAGTATTTTCTCTCCGATTCTGCTCACTGTCTCCTGCACAACAGTCCTTTTCCTACGGCTACTGTGCTCTGTACAGTAAGACTTAATCTCTGAAATTTTTACTGATAATACCCTCGTGAGTCTAGCTTCTAACCCCACTAATTTTATATTTTTCGATTTTATTTGAATTAGTTATGAATTATTTACCACCGACTGTCAACACAGAAACAGTTCTGGCCGAGATTAAGACTCTTAATTAAACTTGATTATCTTACTTAATAACACATTATAAATGATAATACATCAATAACAGACCATATACTCCCCTCCTAGACCAATTACAGAACCTAGAGTTATCAGGAATTACTAAAGTTCACTCCTTTCTTGTATTCTTATATAGATAACATAGTTTGTAAACATTAATACACCCCAAACAAGACAATTAATGTAAGATACACCTTAAAGGCACAAACTCAACGTGGAGCATCATCAACCAAACAATAACAGAACCTTTAGTCTCTGGAAAATTAATAAAGCATTAGACTTTATATGCGAATTCCCATCTCGAAGTGAAACATGAATGCACATATGATTTATGATGCACTACGCATAGAAATAGGGACATAACTTATTCATCTCGCAAGAATCCAAACAATAACTAAGGTGTTAAATCAAAACACATGTCAAAAGCAGATATAATCAAAAGAGAGAAGAGGGAAAAACCATCCTACTTAATCCTCCAAAGATTTTGCCTTTATACGCGCCTCTCGTCTCTTCCGCTTCTTCCAAAGCTCCCACTCCAAGCTCTCGCAAACTCCCACAAGAACAAGCCTCCAAGGAGATGGGTGAACGTGGGAAGGAGAAGGGAAAGCTCTTTGGACGTTCTAGGGTTAGCACAAGCCAATTCTCTAGGGTTTATATAGAGTTGGAGGAGAATCTATTCTCAAACCAATCTTCCAAATCATGGACACTTCCAACCAATGGGAAGGCTTCAAAATTCTATTGGAGACGTGCAAATAAAGTCTCAATGGGATTTGGTATCTTTCCCAAGCAAATCCACCCCAAAGATAAGCTAGAATTTGCCAAACCGCAACCGGCGATCGATCAGCAATACGACGATCGATCGTCGTATGCACTATTTTACACTACCACGCTACAGCCGATCGATCGCTATTTTTGTCGATCGATTGCTTTACACGAAACACAATATTCACAAATTACAGTAACTACGATTGATCGGTTTGGTAAGGCATCGATCGGCTCAGCTTGCCGATCGATCGGCTCTTATGGCGATCGATCGCTATCACGTTTAATCAAATTCAATTTCTCATATCTTTTTACCCCGAACTCCAAATCGCACATAATAGGTGGCGTTGGAAAGCTCTTCTCACCAACTTTAATTTGCACATGGCAAACATGACTAAATCAATCGTTAAAAGGGTCAAATTTCGGTTTTAAAATACTTACTAATTTTTTAGATGTTACATTATTGGTCTGCCCTACAGGGAAATATTTCTTAAGTAATTCGGCCTGAAGTTCCTCCCAAGTGGAAATGGAGTTGTGTTCAAGGGAGTATAACCATTCCTTGGCCTTGTCTTACAAGGTACGGATATGGGGTACTATCAGGATCTGGTTTAGGCCATTCCCACCCCAAAGTTCAGGTTGTCTGCCATGGGATGGATTTCAGGGATTGGGATGCCAAGAGTTTTACAGATTCTATAGAGGCGCCACGTTCAGGACTAAAGGCAAGGTCGGGGTTCAAGGATTGAAGACCATGCATGCACAATAAAAGGCAACAAAACCTATAACATTCCTAATAGCGACAACTAGCAAGCATCAATCCTAGACAACGACAACTAGCAATCCAACTAGCGACAACTAGCACGTCATGCAATCCAAAAAAAATAGAAAACACCAAGCATCTAGTTTATACTAAAAGAGAAGGTTAAGAGAGTGCAAACAGTGGGAAGGGATGACCCTTCCAACGTTTGGCAAGAATCTACGTCCTCTCTTAATCCTGCAGAAGAAGAACAATGGAATTAAGCTACTGAAGAGAAATCGAAATTAAACTAGAATACTCTAAAACTAACTATGCTAAGAATCTGGTAAACTATTGGCTTTCATCCCCGGCAGCGGCGCCAAAAACTTAATTGTTTAAATTTAAACCCTTGTAAGTGCTCAAGGCAATTGTGTACTACAACAAGTATCAAAGGGTTGTCGAACCTTAGGGACGGTTAAACAATTTACCAAATTCAAGAGAAAAGTGCAACTTTTAGTTACTCTAAGTTGAGATTAATCAATATTGAAGATACCAAGACTTCGAATCCACCAGAATAAACTAATATATCGTCTCTCTCTCTTTTGAATAAAGATTTCCAATTGGCTAGCATATTCCTCTCGGACATACACTTATCAATTGAAATTATAGTGCTCTCCTCTCGGATGTAACACATAAATCAATTAAGCACATGGAATTATGATCTACCTCTCTCGAGTATAAACCAATGAAACTTTATTAATATATAACACTTCAGATTACTCACATTCCTCTCGGATATACAAGTGCTCTTTCAGATTGACATCCAATTAATTCACTCTTGTCTCTATCGAGTACAAAGAACAAACTTCAATGAATTAATTTTAATTGCATAATAAAAGAGTCATACACCAACTAGAATAAAACATAATATGAGAAAAAAGAAACTATACAATCAGTCTCTTGGGCTTCATCTACGTCTTGAAAAAGAGTTTAGTCTTGCATTGGAGAACAAATCATCATCATGTTCTTCATCATCTTCTTCTTCTTCTTCTCCCATTTACTCTAGCCTCCAAAATAGATCAAGATACTCCAAAACGTTCTCCCTTAAGGCCTATTTATATGTAAGAGAAACCCCGAAGTCCCCTTCCAAATCCGAGTCGAAATAAACTTGATTTAGGTTTTGCCGCACAATCACTCCGTATTGCCAATCGATCGCTTTCCGATCGATCATTTCTCTTCGTTAATTTCTGCATTGTCGCGCCGATCATCCGTTTCATCTCGACTGCCGATCGATCATTTTTATTCCCGATTGATCATGTTTACTGTATTTCGCACATCCAAAAACTTTAGTAGATACGATTGATCATTTCCATCTGTGACACTGTTTTCTGGCTTTGGCGTTCGATCGTGTATGTAATGCCGATTGATTGTAATTATTGTTCATAATATTAAAATAGTTATAACTTTCTGCTCTGAACTCCGAATTGCACGCGGTTAGTGTCATTGGAAAGCTGACTTTTTGAGCTTGAACCAGTCCAATCAGAGATATACATACAAAGTTATGATGATTTAACCATTAAAGTCACTTTTTACCTCATTTCTGTATCTTACTCTTATTTCCAACAAAAACCAAAAACTACATTAAAATAGCACTAATTCTAATCAGGCACTAACATAAACATAAGTTTAGGAGATAATAAAATGCATATTTCAAGTGTAGATCAAAGTCCGCCAACATCAAGGTAGCGCTTCACGCCAACGTAGAACTCGTTCTGCTCAGCGCCGTTTTCAGGCCGAAATCAGGGCGGCTGAGCTCGGCGGCGATTAGTGTGATATACAGGGACAGATTGGGGGGCCACCACTAGGTGAGGCTCCAAGACAAGGGGGAGGTGATCCTCACCCCCGGTACACTGGGGAGCCCACAGCTGCTGCTCCTTCAGCGGTTTGGGGCCCAGGGCCTACCTATCCTCTCTGGTCATCCAGGTGGCCCATCTCTTCCCCTACGTGGGCCAATACCTATATGATAATCCCAGGAATAGGATCTAGATCGTGTTCCAGGTCCTGCTCGACTATTCCCTCATCCAGGGCATACCGACTTCGGTGCCTATCTCAAGGTCGCATCCAACATCCACCCGTTTTTTTTGCCGTCAAGCCTGGCGTTTGCATAACAAACAAGGAGAGGAAGACTTCGTTACAATTATGATGACATGATTTCCTATGACGACATAATTTTCCATTCCCACCCCTTATTACAATTTATTGAATTGTAACTGAAAAGGAAAGTAACCTAACATAGCAAATTCTAGAAATGGAAAGTAATAGTCTAAGGTAATCCCTGCCCCTGAATTGGCGTTCACAACACTCCACCACACTCCGCTTTCGCCTTGTCCTCAAGGTGACCAAGTAGGGAAGCGACCCAAGAACTCATCACCTTCTCCATGAGGGTGACGACGGTGAGGTAAACCGGATTGGCGGGGTAACTAGATTATCTTCTTCCTTCGTCTTCCCCTTCCTTTTTCCCTTGCTTGAAGCATGGTACTGCTTGTGTTCCCATCGGGACACAACACATGGTTAATTGTGTTTACTTGAGTAATTTAGATGCACTTAATTCATTGAATGAAAATATATTTTAAATGTGTAAAATTGAATTCAGTTGTTTTATATAGATTTCAAAAGTTCTAGACGAGGATTGTCGAATTGAAGCACGTCGAATGAGTTTTTGTGAAGATATCAAAGATCTTATGGTTAGTAAGGCTATAGTGGATTTTAAAGGCTTCATTGAAGATACTAAAAGTTGAAATTTAGAATGATTGAATTTGAGCCGTTGATTGCGACTAAAGAGAAGACGAGTTCTGAGTTATAAAGTAAAGAGATGTAGAGATGAGATCTGATGGATGAGAAAGGTATAATGGGTTTCAATTGAAACACAAATAAAAACAAAAAAGAGAGCAATTGAGCTCTACTTGGCTGCTCGGGAGTGAGCAGAGCACTTGGTTTGGGCGGAGGAGTTGGGCTCAATCCGGCAGGGATCACGGTGGCCAGATTGGGCTGCGACTCGTGGAGGATGATGAACACACAGAAGGACGAGACTAATGGGTTGACTAGTGATCATTTAAAATTATACCCTTGCAAGTGCACAAGGCAATTGTACTACGGCGAGTATAAAAAGAGTTGTCAAACCTTAGGGATGGTTAAATACTTTACTAAATTTAAGAGAAAAGTTGTATTTCTTAGTTACTCTAAAGAAAGCAGTGAACTTTAGCTAAACTAAGCTGAGATTAATCAATGGAGAGAATTATCAAGGCAATGAATCCACCACTAGACATGCAATTACTACTCTTGATTATTATTATATGCAGATTGACATGATATAGTAATTCGTATTCTTGATCGGACACATGAATCACTAATGAATTCACTAACATTCTTTGTCGGACACGAAAGTTCATCCACTATTGTGTAATCAATCCTATCCTTAGTCAGACACAGGGATTAAAAAGATCTAACTCCATTCATAATCAATCAAGTCTATGGTCAAGCACTCAAGAGAATACTCATGAAATATCATTAAGCACGAATCATATCAACTTTATTAAATGAAACTAACAAGAGTAGCATTACACATATCTAGGGTTTCATCTAACCTTCACAAAGAATTTAGTTACACATAGAAAGAGAGAAAAGAAAAGCCTATTTTGATAGTTCCATTGGCATGGATCTTTTTTTCTTCTTTGGCTCCAAAAGACTCCTTCTCTTGCTCTTCTCTAGCCTCCAAGATCTACTCTCTAATGCCCAATGCATTCTCCCTCTTAAAGCATATATATAGGGGTGAAGGAAAACCACAAAATCCACTTCCAAATCCGAGTCAAAATAGGGCAAAACATAATTTTTGCATACGGCGATCGATCAGCACTATTCACCTATCGATCGGTTACTGTTCATAAAAACATTTCAGTAGATACGATCAATCGAATGGTGATGATAGATCGTGAAATTTCCATTTTTTTTGTCACGCGATCGATCGTGTAAATATGGCCGATTGATCAGTTACTATTCATATTCTGAATCATAATCTTCCAGTGGTCATAACTTTTTGCTCTGAACTCTGAACTGTGCACCACGGTCAGTGGAGTTGGAAAGCTGACTTCTTGCTTTAACATAAAACTTGAATCAGTCCAATAAAAGATATAAACATGAAGTTATAAAGATTCAACTATTTGAGTCACGTTTTCACCACATTTGCAGCTTACGCTTATTTTGTCTACAAAATCTAAAAACTATATTAAAGTATCATTAAATCTAATCAAAATACTAACATAAATATAAGTTTAGGAGATAATAAAATGCATATTTCAAGTGTATATCAACTAGTGTTCGAATGGCTTGGGATAGAAGAGGAAATGGAGAAGAAGACTAGAGTGGTGTGAGCAGCAAAATCGGGCTCGATTTGGACTAAAAACGGAAGCTTGGCTTAGTAGAGGGTTGCACAGTGGCTGCGACCGCGAATTCGGATAGACTTAGATTTGCGGCTCTACTTGACTTGGATTCAACAGATGAACACGGAATTAATTTGGGCTCAGTTTAGAACGAATTTGGGATCATATTTGGGCGAGATTTGGGTCAATCCAAATATGGAAAGGAACTTACTTTAGGGCTCTTGAAAGTTCTACAAAAGAATAGCTTTTCGGACGGCCAAAAGGGGGACCTACAGTAGATTTGGAGAGGAGCTACAGTAGCCACGGTAAAGAAGACTCGCTACAATGTTTTCATCTCACGTGTCGGCCGATGACTCCTCTAAACTAAGTTTTTTATTTTATTATCATGAGTAGCTAATTCTTCTTAAGGCTAGGGCTTAAATGGATTTGTAATGAAGCATCTTACATACTCTTGACTTTATTTTATGGTTAATTAAAGATTAGTCATTTTTATTCAATTTGTGCATTTCGTCTTTCATAGTACATGTCAAGCATTTACTATTGTTGGAATTTTGCATGGATATGAATTATGGAGCAATGCTTAATTGAATTAATATTGTCATTTGATTGATTGAGATCGTATGATGCATTCCATGCTTAAGATGATTAATTAGATGCTTTAGACAATCATAGATAGCAATTATTGTTATAATCTTGAGATATATTATGTAGAGTTATGATAAGATCAATGTTTTTGCATTGCCTTTATTTATTGAGTTTTGTTTTACTTCCTAGATTATTTTTTTATTTTCTCTACAACAAAATGCTCTCCATTTGCTGAGATTTTGTAGACTGGTAGTTTCATATTGGATTTTTTTTCCAAACAAATATGCTCTTTGTGGTTCGACCTCAGACTCATCAAGTTAACTTTATTGCTTCGCTACCTGCGCTTGGGTAAACAATATCTAAGTTGTAGCATTTTCACCGCTTTATGTGGACATTTGAAACCACTAATATATGTTTTAGTGTTACAGGTTCTTACGACAATCCTTACGTTTAGTTCTATTATTGCTTCTAACTAAGAAAAAATTTATTTAACTCTTGTGAGGTCCACTCTTGAAAGTTGATAAATGCTCTTCCCTTTATTGAAATATGTATTTGATATACCTAGATCATTTGCTATTACAAACTCAATAATAACTCCTCCCATCTCACTCCTCTTGCTAAAATCATACCCTTTATGCACCCTCTCGTATATTATGTTATTTTCCCCTACGTGCCCATTTAAGTCGTCCCCCTATAGTATTTCCCCCATTATGTATCCCTTATATAACTAAGTTCATTTCCTCCCAAAATTGTTTCTTAGGTTCTCTTCTAATCCTACATGAGGTGCATAAGCTCTAAAGGCATTGACTATGAAATCCCCTAACACTAGTTTTACTAATATAATTTTATCACTAAATCTCTTGATATCTACAAGATTTTTGTCAAGTCCTTATCAACCACTAGACCCACCTCATTCCTATTTGAATCTTTACCTGCATACACTAGTTTAAAGCCCTCCCCACTTCCCTAGCCTTCTCTCCTATAAACCTAATCTCCTACAAGTTAGCTACATTAACCCTCATTCTCTTAAGTATTTTTACTAATTCTATACTTTTACCCTTCGCGGTCCCAATATTTCACGTTGACTCTCTAATCCTACGCTCTTGGACTAGCTTCTTTACTCACACCTGTTTAGACCTACTCAACTTTTATTGCAATCAGGTGTTGTTGCAACGCGTTGCTTCCAGGTAAATATTGCACTGGGGTTTTGGCATAACAACGCCGCTTCCAAGGAACGCCCTAGCTCTAGTTGTAGAAAATCTGTAGAGATTGACAAAGTTTTTATAGCTGGCTATCAACTTGAAGCTAACATTCCTCCTTCTCCCCGGACGGGACTGGGCATTGTGAGACACAATGACAGAGTCATTAATAGTCTTATTTGGATTATATAAAAAAATAGTATTATTTCTTTTTTCAAAATGACCTATAATTAGATACATTGAACTTACTTCATTTTCAAAAATAAAATAAGAATGCTAAACTCCCTTGGCCACCCATAGTGATCATATTATCTGGTGCTTGTGTTGTGCGTATGATGTGTGGGCCTTATATGCACCCGAAGAGATTGGCGGCAAGATACGGTGCTCTAAGAGGTCGGTTGCCCTACCCCTTCTAGTCAGGCCCTAAGGACTCGAACACCCCATGCTATTAGAAAAATAAGACTGCTAAATTGAATGGAGGTAGTATAATAATATTTGAGCGAGTGGTGTATTCTTTTCAAGCAAAAGAAAGGGCTTTTTTGTTTCAGAGGAGTACAGGAACTCCTGAACAAGCATAACAGAGATTATTTGATGGTTTTTTAATATTTCCCTTCCTTCTAGTACTGTAACTTTTTGGCTGAAATGCGCATATTAAGCGAACATTGAGTAATGTTCTAGTCTGGCCAACAAGCCCAATTGAGCAGGCACAAAGGTAACAAAACAAAGTCATATTGTTAATTATTCTGATTACTAAAAGAGGACCTGTTCTCCTCAAGCATAGAGAAATAGTCCCTCCCTTTGAAGCCACCCTCATTCTTCAATGGCCTGCTTGACCTCTTATAGTTCCTATTATTTTGATTTGAAACTTAGTAGACATGGTAGTTTGGTTTAGAAACCTCATTGGCGGTCTTTTTCTGTTACCACACAAAAAAATTAAGGTGACTTGTGATGGTGGTCGATCACCAACCGGGTCCCATCATTTTGGGCTTTTCGGCACTTTTTTCAACTTCATACAGACTTTTTTTTTTGTGCTAGAAGACTTCTTATGATACTATGTAAAGAATATATATCCTTTTCCTTGAGAAGTTTCCAAGCACTTTTTCTATTTAATGCGGACTTTTTGTTTGAAAGTACCTGGAGCCAAATGTTAAGACTAATTCCGCATGGTGGGAGTATTATTTTGGGATGGATTAGAACTTACATCTTTATGCAAACAAAAACTCACACATCTTTATTTTTTAATCACATTTTTATTTTCTTCCTTCTGGCCCTTCTTACATGAGCTCTTATGGCATGTTGTCATTGGCATTTTACCCCACATTGCTTTCTTTGATTTGATTTGGGCTTTTATTTGTCTTTCAAGCCTCTATAAGATATCTTATGCCAACATTAATGTATCAAAATATGGACCGGATTCACTTCTTTGGGGTTTATAAGATGGTGTCGTAGATACGTGATAAATCTTTTTGTTTATTAGCCAACCTGGAATTCATAAGATGGTGGCATCCATGGTACATCTTATTCTTTCTATTTTTTACTCTCTCCAGTCACTTTTAATAAATGGGAAAAGTTTAAATGAGAACACTCTCATATAGCTTATATGAGGTCACTTTCATTCATAGCTGTTGGATCTTAATTTGACGGCTACAAACAGCTACATGAAACTCACCTACCCTATGATGTGACACTCACCTACCCACTGATTTGATATTCACTCTCGGATCGAAATCCAATGACCCAAAAGATTGGTCTCATGTTCCTTATATAAGAGCAATCTCATATAAACCGTCCTCTTAATAAGTATAATTTACTTTAATAGATACCGTTCACTTGAAGAAAACTGTATCCAGTAAAGAAAGCTGTATTTATTAAAAGTAACCAAATGGAGTATTTTCTACTTTGGGATTTCTAAGAGTGGAATACACAATGTATCAAGACTTGCATGTTTGTTTCTAAAAAAAACTCGTTTTTATTCAATAAGTTTTTTAAAAAAACTCCCACCTTTATTCACAAAAAATTATGTAAAATAAAATATGATCTTTGCAGGACTCCTTTAGATGAAGAATGAGCAAATGGAATTAGATGGAATAAAGCCATCTGCATTAATATTGCATGGAATGAATGTGGTTCTTGTGTTAACAATGCGCTCTGGCTAGGCACATTGGTACTCTTGCAAATGACTTAAGATGCTCAACTGATATACTTATTGCAATTGCCATATTTAATGTGATAAGGTTGAAGTTTTCATGAGATTAGTGATGAGCGTCATGTACCCTATTTGAAAACCTTCCCTCCAAATTTAGCGGGCCCATTTGGTCTTGGGCCTCTACCATCTTGTTATGTAAATAAAAAATATATTTTTTAATGATGAAACAATTAATGATTATATAACATTATTTTTTTATATAACAAGGGATGTCTGAGTCCTTAAGACGCAACTAGAACGGATAGAACAACCAACCTATTAGTATTCTGCCGCCAATCTCATTAGGTGCATATAAGGCCCACATATTATATGCATAAATTGGGCTATAATAATATAGTAAACATTACTTAGTAATACAATTACATTAATAAGTAACATAGTAAATACTATACTAAGGGTATGTTTGGTAGAGAATTTTAGAAGTGAGAAATCTTGATGTTTGGGAAGAAGCTAGATTGAAGAATTATGAGCTTTGTTTGGTTAGCACTTTTAGGAGTAGAAAATCTAAATTCTTTAGATGAATCTAGGTTTAAGAAATATGGTCTTTGGTTGGCTAAAATTCACTTCATTTGATGAATTTAGGTCATGGTAGAAGAAACTGTAATTTTCGATAAAAGACAAAGGTATTTGATAACAAAAAACTTCATCATTAGTTTTTTTTTTTTAAAATACCTCTGTCATTTTTTAGAATTTACACCAAATGCCATCAGAAGAAGTTATTGTGAATTATTTTGGGAAATCTCATCATTCCCAAGAGAGCTTTTTGTTTGTGGCAACTAAGGGGCCGTTTGGGGCGTGATTAAAAGCAAAACATCCAGATGGGATGTTTTGCTACACTGTAGCATCTGGATATTTTATATATCCAGCTATACACCTCAGGAGGTGTTTCAGCTGGATGTAAAAATCCACATGGATGCTACAGTATATATCCAATATCCAGTTTGGATATTTTGCAATAATCACGCCCCAAACGGCCCCTAAATAAGGCATGATAGCATGCTTTAGAAGTAACTTTTGGAGAAAATTTAAAGTATGATAGCATGCTTTTTAAATAAATATAAAAGGTAGAAGTAAATAATAATAACAAATATATTAATTATTTATCCTCTTTTTTTATAAAATTATAAAAAACATTATTAAAAAAAGTCGTGAAAACTAGATTAAAGATCTCATTGCGAGGAAATTTTTATAAAAAAGTTAAATTCTTCTAAAATCCAACTAGCCGCCCAAAGAGGCCCTAAAATAGAATGGTAACATTGTAAACTACATCAATTAGCAATATCGTGATTACTTGTGGCTTTCGGATCTTGATCTATGGGCCAAAGGCCTTTACTTATAAGACATTTATTTCAATGACTGTTTTGGTGTCATGTATAGACGCTGCAGAGTAGAGTTTTGAAAGAAAACATAAAAAAAGCAGAAAAGGAGAGCGTACATTAATGATGTCTTTTCCAGACTGCTGCCATGAAAAAGTACAATTTTGCAGACGGGAAAAGGCGCAGGATCGATTTGCTTGAAAATCTTGCAAAAATTGCGGATTTCACGACTAAACTGGCGAATTGCCGTCTTGGAAGTCTAATCAATGCACTTTGCTGACCCTTAAGACGCGACTTACACCGATTATCCGGCGATTTTTTCCAGATTTTTGTGACCCTTAAGACGCGATAAAATGATGTGATTATCTTGCATGCAGAATCTCTTATCTTCCCAATTCAATGTATCGAATCTTCCCAATTCAATGTATTGAATTGAATAGTTTTGGTATCAGTATCAATTTAGATTGCTGCGATATCTATAAAGATGTGTTTTCAAAGTGGGCGGCGGAGATATGGATGGCAAAGATAAGAGAACATAGAACCTACTCCCATACTTTCATCAAAGCCTTAGCTCACTTATTTCTGACCTCGGTTCAAGTATGGGCAGGTCTTGTACTTTATCTCTACTCTATTTTCCTGAAAGTAAACCCTACTATAGGCCCTAAGCCTATAGATTCGCAACCTGGAGCTCTTTCTATCAACAGTTTGTCAAGCCTGACCAATTTCCATTGCCAACGTCACATTCAGAGTTTTCAGAGTTCCACTTCCACGTGTCACACAATGCCGGTCAGCAAAACATTATTCTTATATTAAGGGGCGTGATTAAAAGTAAAACATCCATATATGTTTTGCTTTTAATCACGCTCCAAGCGGCCCATTAATATAGGTTCCAGGTATGGGGCGTATGGGATATTTTGCTTACACTATAATATCTAGGTATTTTATATATCCGGCTGAAACACCTCAAGGCGTGTTTCAGTTGGATGTAAAAAAAAACATGGATGCTATAGTAGATATCCAAAATCCAGTCTGGATGTTTTGCAATAATCACGCCCCAAACGGCCCTTAAGCCGGAGTTTTACCCCCCACGACCATGGGCCATGAGGTTTTTGGCGCTACTAGTACCCTATGGTCTTTTTTAATATATTTAATTGATTTTCATGATGAATTAATTTTATAATTTATTTTGAAAATTAATTGTCAAAAAAAGGCCGGTAGGAGTAGTAAAAATTTAACTTAATAAAAAAATTCATATCCCAAAAAAGAGGAGGCCTAACATCTAAATGGGACAGCTAAATTTACAAGGAGTTAGTGGTTCTGGATTTTAGAATTAACTTCTAGAATATCAAAATTTAACAGTAGTCGCTCAAGATTTTGATTGAGACGTTCACAATTTAGGGTCCGTTTGGTTATGACTTTTAGAAGTAGTGAAGTTGGATTTTCAAAATGAAGTAGAATTGGTGTTTGGTTTGGAATTTAAGTAATGATGGCATGTGGTGTAATTTTCAAAAATTGGGCTGTTTTAAATCATGATGGCTCTGTTTCTGTTTTTTTTTTAAAAGTACCATTGTCAGTTTTCAGAAATTACATCAACTTCCATTGCAAGAAGCTCATATGACTTCTTTGGGGAAATCTCCTCAAAAGAATCCAGCTTCTTTGGGCCAACCAAACGGGCCCTTAGTGTCAGTGAATGAGGATTTACAATACAATAATTTCAATCGAGCGTTAGTTTAAAATAGTGGAATCTAAAATGTCGAGAACTTTGGTATATAACTTGAAAATGGAATTTTATAATTCCACCTCTAGAGGTGAAATTATAAAATGCTCGGGCAAACTACTTCTCTCTTCTTCTCCTCACATAACTTTGGCACTACAGTCCCAGTCGCTAGTAGCATGCCATCTCCGACGCCGACGACACACCATCTTCGTTGTCGTTCAATGTTGCAACATCGTCACTGCCAATTGCTCCTAGTGTTGATGCCTACTTGTTGCCATTTTCTCCTATTTGGCAAGCTAAGGATTAACCAGGATGTGGCCTACAAGATCGATCCCACCTTAACAGATCTAGCCGCCCACAACCTAGGCCTAGCCTGGCCTACCCACGATCTAAGACAAGATGAGATGGCCCGGCCAGGTCTGCCTCTGGCTGGGTTGAGGCCAACAAGATCTCGCATGGACTGATCTCGCTAGCCATGGTTTGGCCTGCCCTCACTCTGCCCCGAGCGGTACTAGTCTGGCCTGGCCACTACCTGGGCGGAGTTGGCGGAGCAGCGTTGGTGGTGTTGGCTTGCTTGACGCAGGCCGCGGGACCGGCCAGGGTCAAGCCCGGGCGTTAGCGTTTACGATGGTTATTGTAAAATTTGACACGGTGGGTCAGATGACCCCATTCGATTAGGTGTTTTTTTTACTACCTTGCATTAAAGTTGATGTTGGGTTGGACCAAAAAATTAGTGAGTAAAAAATCATTGCCCCTATATTAAAAGTGGGGTCAAATTTTGCTTTCTAATTCTGACCTGATCTTTATTAGAGTTTTTTTTTTGGGCTAAATCCTTACCCATAGTTGTTCCAATTTAATCGCTAACAAAGAAAAAAAATCATTAGAAATCAATTTAGACCAATGAATCCGAACCCATAATTCATATAAACTTGTCCCGACCCTTCATTTAGGGGATTTTGATTTGAGTTGTGAACTTGTAAAAACCCACTCTAGTTTTGATGGGTACCGGCATCAAAGACCAGAACCAAAAAGCAAATTGCTCATCTTTCCCTTGCCAAGTGCTTATCTCTCATAAGTTTTTTATTATAACGATTAACTTTAAGGGTGGAAAAGTTTCATTTTTATTAACGATTTTATATTTGTATTTTCATCTTTTGTTGCAATTGTCCTAGATAAAGTTAACTTAGATATATTTTTTTAAAAAAATAATTAATTATCAAATGGATATTTAACGAAAATATTTTTTCCTAATATGTCACTTATCATAGCTTTTTCTTTATTCCTACATTTCATTTGAGCATAACTTATCTGTGAACCTAGTTATTCTATAATATTGCAGATAAAAAAAAGTTAAGCTTTGTAATTTATGACCCCATAGACTGAAAATCCTGCATCCGCCCCTGCATGAAGGTGAAGTACGATGAGAAAATATGGGAAGGAGGATGTGTTGTTTGTGGAGAGGAGAAATATGGTTTGTTGTTTTGAAATATAAAGCTCAAATATAGGGATTGTAACAATACAATGCTGGTACAAATTCTATAATTGAAATCAAGAATTTTATATTTCAAAATGATTAATTCCCCGTTAGAGGAGGGGAGTATAAATAGAGCATATCACTCTAATCTTTGTAATGGAAAAGTTGATAAATTCACATTAGAAATGGCCGTTGTAACGAAAATTGATTGATGACCTTAACTCTCTCACTTGAAAGAATAACATTTCCCACTTTGCCCTACCTGGGTTGGGAAGATTGTTCTTTGCTTTGTATTTTATTTCCAAGGAGGTTGTTCATGCCCCGTTGACCTGAGTTGAGTTGAGGAGAGATTGTACTCCCCTGTTTTCTTTAATACAATTTTTCAATTATAAAAAAAAAGAATAGCATTTCCCACCAATATTATCCCCAATAAGAGCGCATTGTTCACACCTCACACAAGAACCACATTCATTTCATGTCATTTTAATGGAAAGCGCTTTATTCCACCCACTACCACCTGTCACTCTATTTTCTAACATTTGGAATTTACTTCCTCGCTCTTTTTCAAAAGAGACTTTGCAAGGAACATAATATGTCATCTGCGTAAAGATGTTGTCTTTTTGTAGAATAAACAAGTGAGTTTTAGTGCATCATTTATGCCATCTTAGAAATCCTAAAGTAGTAAATCAACAAACAAAAGAAATCTAAAGAAAAAGTGTATCCTTCATGCTAAAGAAAAAGTGTATCCTTCATGCCACCATCCTGTAAATCTGAAGTACTAATTAGGGAGACTTTTGTGAGCAGTTACAGGGAGATGGTAAATCATAGCAAT
Organism: Houttuynia cordata; assembly: GCA_039654745.1. NCBI lineage: Eukaryota > Viridiplantae > Streptophyta > Magnoliopsida > Piperales > Saururaceae > Houttuynia > Houttuynia cordata. The sequence goes on from CM077512.1 coordinate 3,824,578, forward strand.
AAGGTGGAGGTTACAGAAAAAAAGGTATTTAGGTAGTACGGTGTTATGGTATGATTTTTAGTCGTTGCCAAAAAAGATATAATTTTTACATTATCAAGCAATCGACTCAACATTATTATAGAAACATATACCCTAAAATACAAAGTTACCAAAATCAAAGAAAATATAGTATGAATATGACTCTCATGTATGTATGCATCCCTTCCAATCCAAATAAAATAAAAAAAGGGAAATGATATTTGTACAGCAGATCAGCTGTGTAGGGAAATGAGTGGATGAACTAATGTGGGGTCACATCAGTTCATCCACTCATTTCCATACACATCAGCTGTGTATGGAAATGTGTAAGAATCTGCTGTAGAGTTATCACTGCCCAAAAAAAAAAGTAATATCAATGCCAGGCTCACAAACGTGGGCATGAGCTGGGAAGCGCGTGCAATGATGCAAACCTGCCTACCCACTAGATTAACACGTGCGGCCCAGATCATCTCACCTCACGAGGGGAAACGTCTGGAAGATGCCCGCCAGGATAACCTCCATTAATGCGAGCCACCGATCATAAGATCCACAACACACACACCACTACGGTTCTTTCCATCAAACTGGTGCCAGTGTAGTAGTAGTAGCGTGTGTGCGGCATCGATCTTGTTGATCGACGGCTCCGATCCGACCAGGTGGATAAAATATGCTTCCCTCACATAAGCGTATGAGCTGTAGCTCATATAAATAGGATTTAATAAAATAATAGTGCCAGAGTAGTAGTAGTAGCATGTGTGGCATCTATCTTGTTGATCGACGGTTCCCATCCGACCAGGTGGATAAAATATGCTTCCTTGCATAAGCGCGTGAGCTGTAGCTCGTATAAACGGAATTAAATAAAATAGTAGTGCCACAGCAACCCATATTTTTTTATTTTTCATGAAGGCAGCCCATACGTTTGATAGCATAAAATATCTTATATATAATTATAAACAAAATAAATATATCTTAGGCAACGAAAGACAAATAAAAAATGAGCAGTGATAACCCTAGATTCGTATACATAGGAATGAGTGGGTCAACTGATGTAAAAATGTATAAGAATCTACTGTATAAATATCATTTCCCATAAAAAACCATTTTCACTTGGAACTCAAAAGTCTTCCCAACGGCAACATGCCACATGCCATGAAGGCAAGGGCCCTCCTCCAAAATGGCAAATCTAGCCAGCCAAAAGGGACAGCAGTTCTAGTTTTAATGGAGGCTGGCTGGTAGTTTGACCCTCCCTTCCCGGAAACAGAAGCACGACTCCTTCTCCATCCCTTCCAAGACAAACCCGGATCACCTTCCTCTCTTCTCTTTGCATCCTTTCTTCGGGGAAACTGCCCAGAGGTAGCTCCTTTGTGCTTTGGGAAGCTTATTGGAAGAAGACCCAGGTGGGAGAATTTGAGAAGACGGGTCTTTTACGCGTTTTGAGGGGTATTTGAATAGCGTTGGTGTGAGGTGAGGAGAGGGAAGTTTGGGCTGATTTGTTGATGGAGAATTATTTGAATGAGAACTTTGGGGGGGTGAAGTCGAAGAACTCGTCGGAGGAGGCGTTGCAGCGATGGCGCAAGGTCTGCGGCTTCGTCAAGAACCCGAAGCGGCGGTTTCGGTTCACTGCCAACCTCTCCAAGCGATGGGAGGCCCGCCAGATGCAGAAATCCAACCAGGTTTGTGAAAACATTTTAACTTTTTCCTTCTGTGAATGAATGTTGTTGCCACTTGTATTAAATGTGTGGGTTTGATTTGGTTTGAAAAGATCTTTTGTGAGAGTTTTTGGATTCAATGGTGTGAGATTTGAGCTGGGTTATCCTCTAAACATGGAGAAATGTTTGAAAAGTTATCAGTTTTTCTTTTTGATTTGAATGTCAAGTGTCTGAGAAATGAATTAGAGATCATTGTGATTGCTCTGTGATTATTAAATTTATTTTCAATTTAAGAAGTTTGGATCTGGCTTCAAAAGCTCATGCTTCATTTAACTTTGATCTAGTAACCTTTTTAAATAAAGTAATTAGGATAACAGCTAAAGGGGGTTGTATATTTCCCTTGGGTTTTGTTTGGCAATCTGGATTTCGATTTAGTGTGATTTAAAACTGTTTAAACTTAAATAACATGATCTGTAAGACTTGTACTTGAGATTATTTCCATTTGGGAATAATATGATTTCATTTGTGGGATTGTGAGAGAACCCTCGTTGTGAATCTAAATGTGTCCTGAATATGATTAGATTTTTATTTTCATAAATTATTAGAAAATTGAATTTTGTGCTTTCACATATCCTATAATGCTCTCCACCATAGTTGACCTTACAGCTTACCAGTTCACTATTCTAACATTATGTTTAGATTAAAAATTTGTTGTCTCAAAACGACTTGCTTACATTTACATGCATCTGTTCTCTCATATTACATCTTCACAACAGGCAAACATAAGAGAAATTTTTGGCATTTCTTACCCAGTATTAGAGTGTAATCAAATGTGTTTTTATTTAGAATATAAACTTACCCTCTGCAAATATTATTATTCACTCTCAAAATTAAGTGCTTTGGTATTCTTAAATTAACAACCGTTCTTTGGCTTGCTTGCTGAGCATCATACGTATTTTAATACCATCAAACTGATGTTTGCCAAGTGACATGAAAACTGCAGTGCTTGCCCCTTATTTTACGAATGTGAATTTTCTGAACTTATACTAACCTTACTATCTTGTTTCTTCACCTCTTAAAGGATATGGATTTGAGTCATGTCTAATCCGCTAAAAGAATTAGGCATAGTCTCACCTCCATTGCAGTGATGTTCTATGTTTTGGCTAGAACCTCATGTAATTATCTCTCACATCTTGCAGGAAAAATTGAGAGTTGCTGTTTTGGTTTCAAAAGCTGCACTTCAGTTCATTCATGGTAGGAATTTTAAATCTTGAGTTCTTTTTATTGGTACTTTATTATGCTTTTTCTTAAGCTCTTCAATTTGTGCAGGTATTACTCCCAGCGAGTATCCGGTTCCCGAGGAAGTCAGAGCTGCAGGTTTTCGGATTTCTGCGGACGAGTTGGGGTCCATTGTTGAAGGGCATGATGTGAAGAAGCTTAAATTGCATGGTGAGGTTGAGGGGATAGCAGATAAGCTTTCCACTTCAGTCACACATGGACTTGATGCAACAGAAGGGCAGTTGAGAACTAGACAAGAGATCTATGGAATTAATAAATTTACAGAGACTGAGTCACGAAGTTTTTTTGTTTTCGTGTGGGAGGCACTTCAGGATATGACCCTTCTCATACTTGCTGTGTGCGCCTTTGTATCCCTAATTGTTGGTATTGCCATGGAAGGTTGGCCTAAAGGGGCACATGATGGACTAGGGATTGTTGCAAGTATCCTCTTGGTTGTATTTGTTACTGCAACAAGTGATTACAGACAATCTTTGCAGTTCAAGGATTTGGACAAGGAAAAAAAGAAAATATCCATACAGGTTACTCGGAATGGATATCGACAAAAAATTTCAATATACGACTTACTTCCTGGGGACATGGTTCATTTGGCGATTGGGGATCAAGTGCCTGCTGATGGCCTTTTCATATCTGGATTTTCATTGTTGATAAATGAATCAAGTTTAACTGGTGAGAGTGAACCAGTAGTTGTAAATAAAGATCACCCTTTCCTTCTTTCTGGAACTAAAGTTCAAGATGGGTCTTGTAAGATGCTCGTGACCACTGTAGGAATGAGGACCCAGTGGGGTAAGCTGATGGCTACTCTTAGTGAGGGAGGGGATGATGAAACACCATTGCAGGTTAAATTAAATGGTGTCGCTACAATAATTGGAAAACTTGGTTTATTTTTTGCTGTCGTAACATTTGCTGTTTTGGTTCAAAGCCTTTTCACACAGAAATTCAGAGAAGGGACCCACTGGAGTTGGAACGGGGATGATGCTCTAGAGATGCTTGAATATTTTGCTGTTGCAGTTACCATTGTCGTAGTTGCAGTTCCAGAGGGTTTGCCTTTAGCTGTGACTTTGAGTCTTGCTTTTGCTATGAAGAAGATGATGAATGATAAAGCACTTGTGCGCCACCTTGCAGCTTGTGAGACCATGGGTTCTGCAACTACCATTTGTAGTGATAAGACAGGGACTCTAACGACCAATCACATGACGGTTGTAAAAGCTTGCATATGTGGGAACACTGAGGATGTTAGCAACTCAAAAGATGCTATTGATATGTGCTCCCGGATCCCTGATGTAGCTTTAAAAACTCTCCTCCAGTCAATATTTAACAACACTGGTGGTGAAGTAGTAATCAACCAAGATGGGAAACGAGAAATTCTGGGGACACCAACTGAAGCTGCTCTGCTAGAGTTTGCCTTGTCACTTGGTGGAGATTTTCAGGCTGAGCGCCAAGCATGCAAGCTTATTAAGGTTGAGCCTTTCAATTCTGAGAAGAAAAGAATGGGTGTGGTACTGGAGATCCCTGAAGGAGGACTGAGGGCTCATTGTAAGGGAGCTTCAGAAATTGTTTTAGCTGCATGTGATAAAGTTATTAACCAGAGGGGTGAAGTAGTTCCCTTGGATGACACAACATCTGATCATCTCAAGGAAACAATTGAACAATATGCAAGTGAAGCTCTTCGAACATTGTGCCTCGCCTACATTGAGGTTGGAAATGACTTTTCTCCTGAGCAGCAAATTCCAGTCCGTGGGTACACTTGTATTGGAATTGTTGGTATTAAAGACCCAGTCCGCCCAGGAGTGAAGGAGTCAGTTGCAATATGTAGGTCTGCAGGGATAACAGTGAGAATGGTCACGGGGGACAACATAACTACTGCAAAGGCAATTGCTCGAGAATGTGGGATTCTTACTGATGAGGGAATTGCAATTGAGGGTCCTGTTTTTCGAGATAAAAGTTTGGAGGAGATGAAAGAGCTCATACCGAAAATTCAGGTTTTGCAACATGTTCCTTGTAATTTGTGCAGTTGCGATATGGGCATCTTTGTAATGCCCACCCTCACGCACTGCTCCTTCATCCTAAATATTTGGCATTCCATATCATGGATTCTTTTGTGCCATATTGCATGGCATTGGATGCATCAAACTGACTTAGAATGTAGTCTATTAGCATGATTTTAGCTGGGAAATTGTTTGATGTTTCCAATATTTTTCCTTGTTTTGAAAGGGTGATTTTTTCAGTATTGTCAGATATATAACGCTATTATTTTTTGCGAACCTGACTAAATTATTTTTTTGCTTGACCTAGGTGATGGCACGCTCTTCACCACTAGACAAGCATACCCTGGTAAGACACCTGCGCAACATGTTTGGCGAAGTTGTCGCTGTGACAGGAGATGGAACCAATGATGCTCCAGCACTTCATGAAGCAGATATTGGGCTTGCTATGGGCATTGCTGGAACCGAGGTATTTATACATTTTAAGTATTTAGTTACATTACCTTATTTTTTCAGTGCCTTTTAATCTCTAGTTTGCTTACAGTTTATGCATAGGCGTCAAAGAACATGAGGAGGTGATGTGTTTTCGCTTATACATTGGAACAAAGAATGAACTAAAATAATTTAATGTTACAGGAATAGGTGATTAAATCTATACAAATTCTGTGGTGTGTTAAACTGATAAACTACACCATTCTGAATTTCTTCTTTTACTGGTAATAGTGCAAGCATTTAAAATGTGAAAGAGTATGAGAAGGAGATCTGATTTAGGATAGATTACTGCACAGTAATATAGTTTAATGAAGTTCTAGGACTGATATTTACATGCCTAGAATAATGCTTTCTGATTCGCATGAATTCACTTAGTATATATATATATCTATATTATTTTTTTGGGTTCAGGTGGCAAAAGAGAGTGCAGATGTAATAATTTTGGATGATAACTTCTCAACAATTGCAACTGTTGCCAAGTGGGGTCGATCAGTGTATATAAACATCCAAAAATTTGTGCAATTTCAACTAACAGTCAATATTGTTGCCCTCATCGTCAATTTCTCTTCGGCATGCTTGACAGGTAACATGCCTCAGTTTGTCATATCTCTCACCTTCTACCATCTCATACTTCTATTTCTTCTTTTGTCCAATATTTAATCTTTACCCTCATTTTGTCATATCTCACTTTTTACCTTCTCATACTTCTTTTTTTCCCCTTTTCTTACAATTTAATCATTGCTTTAGGAAATGCACCTCTCACGGCTGTTCAGCTTCTCTGGGTCAACATGATAATGGATACCTTGGGTGCATTGGCTTTAGCCACAGAGCCTCCACAGGATGAACTCATGAATAGAATGCCAGTTGGAAGGAAAGGAAATTTCATTAGCAATGTGATGTGGAGAAATATATTAGGGCAATCCTTGTACCAGTTTGTGGTGATCTGGTATCTCCAAACACAAGGAAAAGATTTGTTTCGGCTGGCTGGTCCAGACTCAGAACTGATACTGAACACTTTAATTTTCAATTCGTTTGTCTTTTGCCAGGTAAAATTATAGATTCAGCAAAGGATAGGCATATATTGTACCTCAAAAGTGTGTCGCTTAGTTTTATTTACTAAACGTCAATGTCTCATCAAACTCATTAAGGGAAGTTATAGTTGATCTTCGTTGTTTTGTCTTTGTAGGTCTTCAATGAGATAAGTTCAAGGGACATGGAGAAGATAGATGTGTTCAAGGGAATCCTAGAGAATTACGTGTTTGTTAGCGTGCTCACTTGCACTGTGATATTTCAGGTTATCATCATCGAATTTCTGGGGGATTTTGCAAACACAATCCCTCTCACGCTATCCCAGTGGTTTGTTAGCCTTCTCTTCGGACTCCTCAGCATGCCTGTTGCTGCAGCCATTAAGATGGTCCCTGTAGGATCTACGTAAAACTCTAAAGAGAGTCCAACAACATCGATTGAAGGAAATGATTTTTTACTTTTTGGCATTTAGAGGACAATTGAAGTGGATTTAACAACAAAATTTGACACCAATTTGATCACTAAGATGACACTAGTTGAAGATTTTGTAATTGTAAACAGTCATGCTAATTCAGAGATGCTACATATTTGACAACAATATTGGGGGGGGGGGTCTTTTTAATTTTGATTCCAGAAGGGTAGTTGCAGCCAACTGAATTTTATCAGACGGGCTTTTCTGTAATTGAATTGTGCAGGGTGTGAATTTCCTCGAGTGAAATATATGTGCAATGTAGTTACGTTTTTTATATATTGAAGGTATAACAGTTGTATCCAGTATTCGTATATTTTTTTGGCACTGGTATTGAGCATTCTTCAGAAGCTGATGCAGCCTGGAGTTTTTGCACCACCCCTACTTGATGGCCTACTACTGTGGAGCTTTGTACGTGTGACTTGGTGCCAACTTTGGGTTTTTCATATTATCCGGAATCAATTTCTTTCTTTCATATGACCCGGGAAGTACCCAAAATACCTTTAGATTTAGGTATAAGCACCCATATTCTTGCGTTTTTCCATATTACCCAGAATCTGAGGAGCGGGTACCCGGAGAAGCGTTCAGTTGGAAAAGAAAGGCGTTCCGTCTGGCATTTTCGCCCATATCATCGCCGGTGCTGGCGTCGTCCAAATCGGGAAAGGTAATCTTCACGTCAAAAAGCGGAAAAGCGAGCGGGAATGAATGGGTATGCAAAAACAAGTACAACGGAGGCATCGTACTTCAAAAAATAGTACGTGAAGTGAAAATACGACGATTTTTGTAAATGATATTTGGTTCCATAGAAGAATTCTAGTTGAAAACTTGCCAAGTTTTCAGCTTGTCGGAAATTTCGTGTCTTCAACGAAACGACTATAATGCAATAGTAAATGATTTTCAGTCATTTACGGTTATATTATATACGATTTTTTTACTTATTTCAGTATTGTAATTTCAGGTACTTATGGAGAAGATAGCTGTTTACTTATACTACGATGGAGTATTTACAAATTCTGATGCGTACGTGGGCGGGAAACGGAAGCTCATGCCTCTAGATACACAAGTAAAGTACCTAGAACTGTTGCAGCAAGTGGAAGAAAGATTACCGTTGAAGTCTGCATCTGGTATATTATCTGTGTCATATCGTGTTGATTTTGAATCTCCGTACCTCATTGAAGATGATAAAGACTTGGAGTCAATATTTATCGTTCACAAGAGCAAGCGAGGCACAAATGGCCTACTCCACCTGTACTTGGAGTGGACTTCTACTGGCAATAACATGGAGACTTCCACTCTCAACAAGGAAATGAATTCCAATGCAAATAAGGAGGAGGAGAGGATACCAGAGGCAGAAGTAAGGCCAGCCAGTAAGACACTGCCGGAGAGGCCGTCCAGCTCGGGCAATAAGACACCCAGATCAGCAATTGAAGGAGGAAGAGATGAAGATTACTCATTTGAAGATGCGAGGTGAGACTTCTAAGGCGCAGATATAGGCAAGTCATGTACTATTATAGTCGACTATAATAGTACACGACTAAAAATTTTATTGTGTCTTATGCAACACGACTATATATATAGTCGTGTTTTATAATACATGACTATAAATGAATTCGTGTTGCATAAGACACGACTTGACTATGTGCTATCGTGTTCTCAAGTCCATTCATACATATTTTTTCACGCAGATTGGGAGATGGAGAAGAAGCTGAAGATGAAGATGAAGATTCCAGTCCAGATGAAGAAGAATTACCATGGTCTGCTGATGAGTGGGATGAGCCTCTTACAGTACCACATTTTAGCCATCCAGATCACACGGGAACATCTAATTCTAGAGTTCCCACGGCAGGAGACACATCTAAAGGGAAATCTGTCGCGTCGGAGGATGATGAGTACCTTAATATTGAGGGTGATGGTGGTTGGGATTGAGGTACCTATTCTACACAGGCCGGTCCTTCAAAACATTGTGAAGAGGAGACGATATTGACCGGAAGTTTGCAAACAGAAGACTATGAGGCATAACTTGCCTTAGGGGCTAGGTTCGAAAGCGTCAAGCAGTTCAAGATGGTTCTGATTGATCTAGCAATCAAGAGGAAGTTCATGTTCAAAGTGGCGGATGAGAGCAAGGACACATTTGCTGCCACGTGCAAGGTTACAGGGTGCAAGTGGTACATACGGGCTTTGAACAGACTTGACGGAGTCAGCGTGACAAGGAGGGAAGGACGGCATACATGTGACACTTCTGTAAGTTCGAAAGATCATCCATTGACTTCTCACCTCTAGATTGCGAAGAAGTATCGTGGCCTCTATAAGGATTCAAACTCCATAAAAATCACAAAAATCCAACAATACATTGAGAAGTATTGGGGCGTGACACTCAACTATAAAAGGGCATGGAGGGCGAAAGAGGAATTGATCTGATTGATCGATGGCAACCCTGAAGATACATGTCGCATTTTGCCACATTACGGAAGGGAATTATAGCGGTCTCAGGCAGATACACATATCGTGATAGAAAGATTAGCTGATATACCTGAAATTGAAATCGAATTAGCCGGCTATGACTTCAAACGTGTGTTTTGTATATTTGGCCCGGTCGTAAGAGCATTCCGAAGAACATTGAAACCATTGCTCACTCTTGATGGAACATTCCTCAAAGGAAAGTACCCGGGAGTTTTATTGGTTGCTACAGCAGTCGGCGGCAATCAACAATTAATGTGTCTTGCATATGCAATTGTCAATAAAGAGAATATCAAAACATGGTAAGTATAAACACAGGAAACACAACTATTCTTACAGTCGTGTCGACGACACGACTGGGCATACATTCGTGTCTTTGAAAACATGACTACTCATACAGGCATGTTTTTTTATACACGACCTTCTAACAACCTGAAGCATTCTTTGTTTAATATGCTTTGCCTCTTACTTGTACAGGACGTGGTTCCTCACCTTACTAAAATGTTTTCTCTTTACAGACCCCCCGGCCTCTCTGGACACTATTGTCTCTGATAGACAAAAGGGCCTTTTGAGAGCGGTCGCCGATGTCTTTCCGGAGGCTCACCATGGGTTTTGCCTAAGGCATATGGCCGCTAATATGCTTAATACTTGGAAGGATAAGTACCTGAAGGAACTTCTATTCCAAGCTGCAAAATGCTTAAGGAGACCAGAATTCGATGATACCATGGAGAAGATGAAGGAATACAATGAGGTGGCCTGGAAATATGTTGACAATATTCATAAAATACATTGGGCTAACGTAGAATATCCAGGTAAAAGGTATGGCATTCTCACGTCAAATGCGTCTGAAAGTGTAAATAATATGCTTATGAAGGTTAGATTTTGGCCAATCACTCGGTTGATCGAGCAAACGCGTGCGACCACAACCGTCCATTTTCAGAGAAGCCGAATGGAAGCAGAAGGGCTATCGAATCCGTTAACAAAGTATGCACAAAATCATATCAATCAGATGAGGAATCAGACTGCTGGAACAGTTCAACTGTAACCGCTATCATTACGGCAGTTTGAAGTGACATCTTTATACCATGTGGTAAACATAAATTCGTGTTTTGGAAGACATGACTATTCATACAGTTGTGTCTTCGATGACACGAGTATCATTCAAAGACACTGATGTTGTTGATGTTCTCACATCAGGATATTATTGACCTTACGAATAGAACCTGCACAAGTGGCTTCTTCCATAGTATGGGACTTCCATGCAAGCACGCCATGGCATGTATTGATGAGAGGAGTTTGGAACCAGTAGAATATTGTGAGAAGTGGTACTACGCAAGTATGTACTGCACCATGTATGAAGAAGTAGTGTTTCCTACTTTAGACAGAAGTCAGTGGGGGAAATACAGGGTTTTATTTAAATGCGAACCGCCCATGCTTGAAGCTCCAAAGAAGGGCAGGAGAAAGACAAAGAGAATTGAGTCACAGCCCGAGCCACCTGCAAGGACAAGTTCGAAATGTGGAAATTGTCGGCAAGTTGGTCACAACCGTAAAAGGTGCACCAACAACCCGGTTCTGAAAGAAAATAGGAAGCGCAGGAATCGAAGACTTCCGCAACAAGGCAAACTGACTACAAACGAGACATCGCACTATACGCCGCTCCGGCTTACCTAAGCCCCCACCATTATTCACTTATAATGTAGTGAAATTCTTGTATAACACATATTATCTTATACCGAAATGTATGCCTGTAAAGAAAAAGAAAATCAGATATGAAAAAAAAAACTCTTTCAATGCATCATATGTGTATTTCCATTATAGTCAAATATTATAGTACATGACTAACTATACAGTCGTGTCTTATGAAACACGACTATATAGGTAGTCGTATTGTTTAGTACGCGACTATATACAAAGTCGTGTTGCATAAGAGACGTCTATATACGTAGTCATGTTGCATGAGGGACGAATTTCTTGAAAGACTACTGTATGTACATCAAAGAACTTTTGTCTAAGGCAAGCATGTGTAAAAAATGAATTCGAATTTATTTAAAGAGTACTGTATGTACACCAAAGAATTTTTGTACAATAAAAGAATGTGAACAAAAAGAATTTGAATTTAGTCTCTATCCGGCATCCGCATAAAACCTGCAACTGTGATGACATCTTTTTTGTCTGTGTTCAAATCGTCGTCAAACTCGCTGTAAATAACCCCACGAATCATAGTTGCAGCGGTGATTGGGCGCCATAATCGTGTAATTTTTAACTAATCAAATTTGGGTGGGTTGACATTGGACGCCAACTGCGCAACGTACATCATGATGAAGATGCCACAGTCTTTTGAGTTCTCTTGCTAGGGAGCTTTGGCGATCTGAGTCATCTTCCAGTCGAGCAAACCCATCCACCCCAGCTTGCTTGCCATCACAACGTTCATGAACTGCGTGAATTTGTCAGTTGCTTTTCTGTGATGTGTGTATAACTGGGATCTGCCAGATAGCGGGTTTAGAAGCGCCATACACAGTGCGGGAAGTGTACATAGACGAGGCAGAAATGGGAGCCAGTGCGGATTGGAAAAAATACGTAGAACATGTTCCGATTCAAGCCGTCGAGCATCCTCACGAGCTTTTTTTTATCAATTTTACATTACTGCCTCCTTCTTTGTGCTCCTGCAAAATGCAAGAGTGTCAAAAAACAATTTTGGGAACGACAACTTATCGCTACTGATGCAGGGAACACTTACGTTGTCGAATATCTCATTGAATGCGTGGCATCCAAAAAAAGCCCACAGATACTTCATCCGGTCTCTCTCATTGCGCTGCCTCAATAGACTTAAAAACTCATCTACGACCTATAGAAAACAGCAACAGGAGTCAGAACAGTCGACGTAAGGCTGCTCTACAAAAATACTCGACTTAATTAAAAGTCGAGTATATTATATACGACTTTCGTAATAGTCGTGTCTCTCGAAGACACGACTATGCGTAAAGTCGTGTCTTCGAATACACGACTGTACATAAAGTCGTGTATTTGAAAAAGTAAAAGAGGTAAACATATGAGGAGCAGAGGAAATCATATGACATAATGTATACTTACATTGGTGTTTATTTCTGGGATACGTAGTCGTCATCACATAGCATTGGGATTGGATAAGCCTTCCTCGGATTAGTAATCCATCCATGTATTGCCACTCTATCCCGCTTTAACAAGACCCCCATGCCGAAGCATAACTTCAAACCGACATAGTTTTCTGGGAGTGCAATTATAGACTTATACTTTTGAGGAGTTTGGAGGGCATCAACGTCAACAGGCTGGGATGAGGTTAAGCATGTGGCCTCCTTCGCCTCCTCTTCTTCCTTCACCTCCTTTTTCGCCTCATCCTCCTTCTCCTCCTCCTTCGCCTCTTCTTTCGCCTCCTCTTCCTCCTCCTCCTTCGCCGCCTCCTTCACATCCTCGTCCTTCACATCCTCCTTCACCTCCTTGGCCGTTCGGATTTCCGACTACTTTAAGGAAGATATCACCTCATCGATGATAGCGGTCACTTGTCGATCGGATATGGTTTCTTCGGAGTCAGTTTTCGGCTGACGGTCCTATTCCTCCTTCCTTGCTCCACCGCCATTCTCTGTATATGCTCATCTTCCCTAATCCTCTGCAATTCCCTCACGGAGACAGTCCTCATTCTCTTCCTTACCACTACACCTGGGGGGAATATGTCTCGTCTGTGGGACTCGACTTCTGCATGCTCCATATGTTCGTCGAATTCTGGTTGGAGCTTCTTCAAAAACAACTTCGTTGAGGATCTCTTAGTAGCCCGTTGAATCTTATCTTCATCATCCGCACGTTTGATGGGATTTAAAATGATATTTTACTTATTCGAGTTAGTAGCAGCACGATAAAGAACATAGTTGTGTTGAATAAAAGATGAAAAACTAAATAATCGTGTTGTATGAAACACGAAAAACTAAATAGTCGTGTACCATGAGACACGAAAAATTAAATAATCATGTACAACTTACCTTTACCCCATTTCAATGAATTGCCGACTGACTTCCTTGCAAGCTCCTTTGTCCGCATACTGATCAGAGTTTTCTTCATATGCTCATTGTCGTGGGGCCACTTCTTTGGCTCCATGTGATGCACCGATGACTTCTTTATCCTCTCCTTCTTCTCTGATTCCTTCATCTCCTTCGTCGTCTCTTCAGTTTTCTCCTACTTGGGATGCTCAAATATCTGACCCTCTAACAGCATTGACGCTGAGGTGGTAGATGCCTTCATAGAGTGAAGAACCACTCGCATAGGTCCGACACTCCTTCCCACCTCCTCATACGAAGACAAAGCTATCTCAATTAGTGACTGTATGCCCTGAAACGAACCCTCCAATCGCCCCATTACAGTAGACTGAGTAGCCGTCCTCGAGGAAGAGGGTGCAGGTTGGTTGGGAGTCATCTTCATTTCCGGCCTCTCCGTCTTCTGCCGTCGCGAAGGAGGGGCCACTGAGGGAGACAAAGCAATGAGAGATGCCTCTTTGGCCATGAGGCTGATTACATCGATGACTTTATCCCATACTTCGAGATTATGGAACACTCCCGTCCAGTAGTCGGCCATACGGTGCTTCATCTGTGCACCCTTCTTGACCTCTTTAATCAAGGCCCCACTTCCTGGCCACCTTTTCGCCCTTGGACTGGTAGGGCCCACGATAGAATGGAAGATTGTCGTGTGCTCAAAAAACCAAATCTGCATATTAAACAGATAACATTAATAAAATGCGTGGTTACAGGCAAGTCATCTCCTATTATAGTCAACTATAATAGTACACGACTAGAAGTGTGGTCGTGTCTTATGCAACACGACTATATACTTAGTCGTGTTTCATCATACACGACTATAAATAAAGTCATGTTGCATAAGACACGACACTTAGCGTCTATGAGTCGTGCCTTTCGAAGACTCTGAAAACACAGAAATGCTACATACCTGAAAGACATATGCGGCGCCATTTAGGTATCCACCGCCTTGTGACCCTCCTTCAGATCTAACAACCAGTTGTCTGCTGGTGTGGGTTATACCAGAAACCAACATGTTATGGATAGCTCCAGCCCAATTGTATGAGCTCAATCTTGGGAGGTCGTCAATATAATGGTACAAACAGAGATGCACCGCTCTAGTGTTGTGTGGAAACGGCACCGTGCAGAAGAGTAGGCTAATGATCATCTTCGCCATGTCCTCCTCTGCCATCTTCATTTGCGGGCAATCCGGTGATAAGAGCAACTTCTTGCTCTGTCAAATGTAGCATCCCACCCTTGATATTGAAGATCTTCGCCAACTCATCCCAGTACCTTACCAAATGGTCCAAGAGGTTCTGAGAAACAACTATGTCCTCACCTTCAAAAATGACAGTGAAACCAGCTTCTCTGATCAGTTGGGCACATCTTTGGTGACGCCGTAGGAGGGCCGCACACTTTTTTATCGCGCCCGGTTGACAAAGTGTCCGAAGCGCCGGTCGCGCATTATATGTTCTCTTTACTGATCGATCCATCGGAGCCTTCCTCTTCCTGCCCCTTTGTTTTCGCTGTCGAGGTGCTAACACAAAATCTTGATCCTCCTCTTCCGATGGTATTTCCTCCATAGGCTAATCTCTTTTTTTATTCATATGCAAGGAGATAGGTAGAGAGGTCAGTAAAAAAGTCGTGTCAGTGAAACACGAAAACATAAAAGTCGCGTTGTTGCGTACACGACTAAATATACAATCGTATCTTTCAAAGTCGTGTCTTTCAAAGACATGACTTTATAGTTCATAGTAAAAATTAAAAATCTAAATTTTGGACCTTCTGAAACTAAAATCAGTAAGGATTGTTGAAACTTACCACAGTTTAGTCGTGTGTATGTGTGTATTTTTTGGTAGGCGCCTTTCACACTCGTAAATAGGCTCATCAAAATCCACAGGGGTCACCGGTGGAATCACCGCTCGAAGTCGTCAGTCGCCGGTGGAAATCGCCAGAGAACCCTTGTGTTTTTCGTGTTGTATACAACACGCTTCTTCGCACGGCATTAGAACGAAAAAGAAAGAATAAGGGCATTTTTGGTACTTCAAGTCCAAATTTTAGGCCATATGAGATTTCACGGAAAAAATCAGGTAATATGGGAATATGAAAGTTGGCACCAGGTAATATGAAAAAAACTCACTACTGTGAAATTCGGATGATTTTTAACAAGCTGAAGTATCTGTTTTTGGAATTTCACTTGTACCACAAGTACCAGTATTAAACTTACAATCTGGAATGAATCCTCAGATCTAGGAAACACATATCCTCCCTCTGTTCCATATCAATAGTCGTATATAATGTCAATATGAGCTAAACTCAGTTCATTTTGAAAAATGAACTAAGACTACTACATAGAGCAGAGGGAGTAGCTTCTTTAAGGCAATTTCTTTCGGGTTAACATTTGTCACCCCTCAATTCCTGCACTTTTATCAGATATGGCAAGTGAATGATTAAAAATAGCTTTTCATGAACCTTCATGCCACAACAGCTGATAATGGCGTGAATACCATTACATCTATTAATAATGTGCCTTTTTCTTTAACGAATAGAGTGGAAGAACATATCTTGTTTCAAACTATTATTTCTTTACAATTTTGAGTTGCTTCTTCAAGCAACATGTTCTGCAAGGCCAAGCTAGTGATCACAACTTAGTTGTATGCATACAAATTCTTCTTACCAGTTGTCACAGGACACAAACAGTTTCATGAGTACTACTTTTTGCGTAAGGAAGGAACTTCACCTGCATCTAATTTGCCAAAGGTAAAGCAGACTGTCCTGGCCTGCAGAAGGCCCAACGATCTATAAGCTAATCATTTGTTGGGTAAAATCAGATGCGTAGTGATGTAAATTTTAATATGATACTCGCAAGCGCACGAATCTAATGCAGAATAGTGGCTACGAGGTCGATCCCTCAGAGACTTAGTAAGATATTCAACCTAATTCTAGAGTGTGTAGCAAGTAGTAATGAAATGTAAAGTTCTAATTTTTATTTTCTTTTTAAGCAATCAATTGTTCAACTAAACTAAAAACACAGAAATTAACCAAACAAAAGATAAAATAATAAAGAAAAATCCTGTTTCTGTTTTCAGTCTGTCTTGTTTTGCTGTCCTGCTTTGCTCTCTCCTCCACCTTCAGCAACAGTCTCTCAACTGCACACCTCAACCGTTCTACTCTTTCTCTCGAACAGAGTAGACAGTCCCCAATTCCAGCCAAAGCAAAGCTTCTTTCCCAAAACCTCCGCTATGCTACCCCTCTCTCGAGCAAGTAACACTTTTACTTTTCTCTCTCGAGCAAAAGTAACTTCTTTGGTCAGATCCACGAACCCACAACTCCTCAGCACAACCGACACTCCAACACAGAACTGCCTTCCACTCTCCCGTCTCTGCCTCTCGACAGATCCAGACTCCTTCAATCCACCACCAGAACAGCACCCCCTTCACAGCACGGAGCTCAGCCGGAGCCCCTGTTCCTCTTCTCTTCCGTTCCAGCCAACCTCTTCTCTGACCACAGCACGACCTCCCTCCTTTCCAGCAGACAGAATCTCCAACAGCACGGCCTCTCCAGTCTCCCTTTTCCTCCGTTTTTCTATCACGGCCAGCCAACTCCAGCACAGAGCACAGCCGGAGCCCCGAAAACAGAGCTCTCCTCCTCTCCAGCAGAACGGCCCTTCTCGACAGAGCCGCCACCACCCACGAGCAGAATACAGAACCTTTTTTTTTTCCTCCTCCCTTCTCAACAGCCGGCTCTGCTCCTTTTATTGACAATCGCCCACTCTTTGAACAGCAATCTTCCTTCCTGAGGCCGGCCTAATCATCGACATTCCATTCTCAGCACGACTTCAAACTTCTCAAACAGTAATTTCCATTTTTAGATACCGGCCAAGGCACGAGCTTTCCGTCTTTTTCCCTTCCAAATCGAGCCAGCTTCTGTTAGATCGAGCCCCTCACCGTCGAATTAGGACCATGGCCCTATCATTGCCGTCGATACCTCGCCTGAACAGAGCATCCGTCAGGGCCGGAGTTGCTGCCATTCTCGCCTGAGCAGAGCATCCGGGCAGAGAGTTCGAACTCTCTGTTTTGGGTATGCCTGAGCCATCGTAGCTTCCTCACGATCGCCGTCCTCGCCTCAGCCTCTCCGTCGTCTTGCCGTCGCCGTCGTATCATCGGAAGCATGACCCACCGCCGGCGGTCACCGGAATTCCACTTCTTCTTCCACCCTCCGGCCGAACAGAGCCTCGTGCTCTGTTTTTTCTGTTCCAGACGCCCAGCGCCCGAGCCATCGGGCTCGGGTTGGTTTCAGTTTTCTTTTTTTTTTATTTTTCCGGACCAGACCAGAACCGGTCGGTTCAATTCTCTTTTCCTTTTTTTTTCTTTTTCTTAATTAAAACCCGCCGTATCAATCTCGCGCGTCCAATCTCCGATCTCGGCACAGAACCCATTTGACGTGCATTCTCTTTGGCGATTTAGGACTTTTACAACCTGCATAAATATAGTTAAATATAATTTAGACGCATCATAACTTATAAATCCATTAAACCCAATTAACGCATCTAAATTAATCAATTAAGCACATTTGTTCATTAATCTCCTAATTACTCACCTAACACAGATAAACATTAATTATCCTTATTTTAACTAAAAATACGACTAACAAATAGGTAGAAAGGCATATAAAAATGTGTATATTTTGCATATATCAAATACCCCCAAACCTACATTTTGCTAGTCCTCGAGCAAAACAAAACAAAACAAAACGAAGAAAAACAAAGAAATCTAACTAGTCCACTTTCGCAGGAAATCGCGATTGCATTTAGCACATGCAACAAGCCTTTTAAACCCCCAGGTGTCCCTGGTTGGACGAGTGAAGTCTCGTGAGGGTTTGCAGCCATGCTACCCACAAACATGTATTTATGAAATCAACCTATTTAATCTAAGTGTAAAAAGGAAATAGAAAATCACTACAAAACAAAACAATCCTAATATCCCTTCAAATACAAACTGCAATGTTTAAGAAAATCAACCACATGTACTTGGATTTATAATCAACTGGAATATAGAAGCCCTCAAGGAAGTGGTTTTATTCTACACCTTCATCTTGGAAGTTTCTGCTCAATAGGATATAGCATGATACTTTATATAGTAAGAGTGTAGAACATTGTAGCAATACATTCTAAATCTCTGTTTTATACAGATCCAGTGTGACCCATTAACCAAAGAACATCAGAATCAACACAGTCGTCGTAATCTTTAGGTTCATGATAGCACAGATCTGCGCGCCTCCTTCGGGTCCAACATTCTAGATTTGAGAGGATAATACACCACAGACTTTTTTTTTCTTTTCTGTTTTTCGCTAGGACTGTGTAAGGCCTGACTTCAAGATGCTTAGGTTTAGCAATGACTCAGGCCAATGACTCCCAGCCAGTTGGCTTAGGGCATTAGGTTTTAAGAGACCGCTTCGGGCCCGAGCATCAGCCTAAGTTAATCCTATAAAGTCAAGCAGCCCCTTTCTTTCATTCATTTTGTTTTCATTTTTTCATTTTTATTTTCATCATTCATATTTTTCAGCACATCTTTATTCCGTCCAGGCTGTATTATACTCTCAACCTATTTCCTGTTCCAATCCCTTGCCATAGCCAAGTAAATGGTCTATCATGATCTTTTAAGCTCAACAGACAACCATATATCATCCAATGACTCTGACTAAAGATATCCCACTATAAATTAGCATTCAACAAATCTCTAGACTGTATTACTTTATGTAACTAGTGTGTGTGAGTGAGTTTTATTAGCTCAAGCACATGTTCCAAGAGGACTGTAACAGAAAGATATGCTCAGTTAAGTTCTCTATCCTCCAGTATACTTACTCACACTTCCAATGCAAATTAATCTCTTAAAAATTGAAGTATGCATCATAAAGGGATAAACTATCAAAATCTAAGAAAATGTACTAACAGACAACCTAAAAACTAATCAAAAATTTATGTGTTTTTTTTTTGTTTTTTTTAATTCAATTCTATTTTTTTTTTAATTTTTTTTTTTTTAATAAAAACCAAAGGAATACTACTTTTCTTTTCTACACCCCCAAACCTAAACGAAACATTGCCCTCAATGTTTACCAAAATAAATATCACAATAACGAGTAAAAAGAAAAGGAGTGTAAGGAAAGAAGTCACCTGAATGGAGATGCCTCAGGGTAGATGTAGAGCATTGAAACACACAAACTAAGAATGAGGAGTAAGTACAAAATATGAAAAAATAAAATACACCCCCAAACCTAGATTGTAGCATCCCCACACATGTATCAACAACCTAAATATTAAACAAATAAAAAGCTAGCAAAAACCAAAAATTTTGGGTTGCCTCCCAAGAGCGCTAAGTTTTACGTCTTCAGCCAGACGTAACCAAAAATCATGTAGGAGCATTAGGTTCATCCAAATCGAGAACAATCTCCTCTCTCTCAGTAAAACCCTCTAAATATGGTTTCAATCTTTGCCCATTAACTTTGAAAATAGTTCCATCTTTAGGGTTTTGAATGTCAACCGCTCCATGGGAAAATACTTTGTGCACAATGAAAGGTCCAGACCATCGGGAACAGAGCTTTCCTGGGAAGAGATGTAACCTGGAGTTATAGAGCAAAACTTTTTGACCGGGCTCAAATGACTTTCTCAGGATTGACTGATCATGAAAAACTTTGGTCCTTGCTTTGTAAATCTTCGCATTCTCATAAGCCTCATTACGAATTTCGTCTAATTCATTGAGTTGCAGTTTGCGAAGTGTTCCAGCCTTGTCCATATCAAAGTTAAAAGTTTTGATGGCCCAATAAGCACGATGTTCTAATTCCACAGGTAAATGACAAGGTTTTCCAAATACAAGTCTATAGGGAGACATTCCAATTGGTGTCTTAAAAGCAGTACGGTAAGCCCACAATGCATCATTTAATCTTTCAGACCAATCCTTTCGGTCGGGACGAACCGTTTTCTCAAGAATGCGTTTAATTTCCCTATTTGAAACTTCTACTTGTCCACAAGTCTGCGGATGATATGGAGTTGCAATTTTATGAGTAATGGAGTACTTTTTCAGAAGTGATTCAAAAGCTCTATTGCAGAAATGTGTACCACCATCACTTATAATTGCACGAGGGGTTCCAAAACGAGAAAATATGTTTTCTTTCAAGAACCGAACCACCACTTTGTGATCATTTGTTTTGCAGGGAATGGCCTCTACCCATTTGGAAACATAATCTACAGCAACGAGGATATAGAGATAACCAAACGATGGAGGAAATGGGCCCATGAAGTCAATACCCCAAACATCAAAAAGTTCAACAATCAGAATGTTAGTAAGGGGCATCATGGACCTACGTGATAATGTACCCATACGTTGGCATCTGTCACATTTTGTGCAAAACTCATGAGTATCTTTGAATAAAGTAGGCCAATAAAAACCACTCTGCAAAATTTTTGCAGCAGTCTTTTTCGCACCGAAATGGCCACCACATGCATGAGCATGGCAAAAAGAAATGATACTATCAACCTCATGCTCCGGCACACATCTCCTAATGATTTGATCTGGGCAATACTTGAACAGGTATGGATCATCCCAGAAGAAATGCTTAACCTCGGCGAAGAATTTGGATTTATCTTGTTTTGTCCAATGTTCAGGAAGTTGAGTTGTGACAAGATAATTAACAATATCAGCATACCAAGGCAATTGAGAGACAACAAAAAGTTGTTCATCAGGGAATGACTCATTCAAAGGCAAGGGTTCTTCAGCAGACTCGTCGATAAGTCTAGACAAGTGATCGGCAACAACATTTTCAGAACCTTTCTTATCTCTTATCTCAATATCAAATTCTTGAAGTAATAGGACCCAACGAATTAAACGAGGTTTAGTGTCTTTCTTTGAAAGAAGATATTTCAAAGCTGCATGATCTGAAAACACTATGACCTTAGATCCTAAGAGATATGATCGGAACTTGTCTAGAGCAAAAACTACAGCCAACAACTCTTTTTCTGTAGTAGAATAATTAAGCTGAGCATCATTGAGAGTTCTACTTGCATAGTAGATGACATGGGGTATCTTATTCACCCGCTGCCCCAAGACAGCTCCAACCGCATAATCGGATGCATCACACATAAGCTCAAAAGGTAAATTCCAATCCGGTGGTTGGATGATGGGTGCAGATGTGAGAAATTGCTTGAGTTGATCAAACGCTTTAGAGCAATCATCATCAAAGACAAAAGGAGTTTCTTTAGCAAGCAAATTGCACAAAGGTCTTGAAATTTTGCTAAAGTCTTTGATGAATCTTCTGTAAAACCCAGCATGGCCAAGAAAAGATCGAACCTCCTTTACTGATTTTGGTGGAGGCAGACTTGAAATTAAGTCAACTTTGGCCTTATCAACTGCAATTCCTTTATTAGAAATAACATGCCCCAGAACTATCCCTTGACGAACCATAAAGTGACATTTCTCCCAATTTAGCACAAGATTTGTTTCTTTACACCTTGCCAAGACAAGAGACAAGTGGTGTAAACATTCATCGAAAGAGGATCCAAACACCGAGAAATCATCCATGAAAATTTCAAGAAATCGCTCAACCATATCTGAAAATATGCTCATCATGCACCGCTGGAATGTGGCGGGTGCATTACATAACCCAAATGGCATGCGGCGATATGCATATGTTCCAAAAGGACAAGTGAATGTGGTCTTTTCTTGATCCTCTGGAGCTATGGGAATTTGATTGTAGCCTGAATAGCCATCTAAAAAGCAATAGTAGCTATGCCCAGCAAGTCTCTCAAGCATCTGATCAATGAATGGCAAAGGAAAGTGATCTTTCCTTGTGACCGAGTTCAATTTTCTGTAGTCAATACAAACCCGCCACCCAGTGGTCATTCGGGTGGGGACTAATTCATTATTATCATTTTTGACTACTGTGATTCCTGACTTCTTAGGAACAACCTGAACGGGGCTGACCCAAGTACTATCTGATATGGGGTAAATGATGCCAACATCTAACAATTTTAGCACCTCGGTTCTGACGACCTCCTTCATATTAGGGTTAAGTCTGCGTTGCATTTCACGGGAAGATTTTGCATGCTCCTCAAGGTAAATGTGATGCATACACAGAGCAGGACTTATACCCTTAATGTCTGCTATTGTCCACCCCAAAGCTATTGTTCGCGAAGAACATCAAGTAACTTGCCTTCCTGTTCTGAATCAAGGTCTGAAGAGATGATAACAGGAAAGGTATCAGAAGAACCTAAAAACGCATATTTAAGTGTATCTGGTAATGGCTTTAGGTCAAGTTGGGGTGGTTTTTCAATAGATGGGACAAGTTTAGACTCGGGAACTAGAAGAGGTTCCACCCTGGCTGTCCATTTGGTCGGGTCCAAAATAGGGGTAGAGTCAAGCAATGCATTGACGTCTCTAATGGACCCTTCGATGTCAAAGTCTAAGCCAAAATGAGTTAAACATGTCTGGAGGGGATCATCATTTAAAACAGTTTGCAGGGATTCTTCTACTAAACTTTCAATCATATTCACTGCAAAAGAATCATCCGTCTCTGGGGGTTGTTGTCTAACATTAAAGACATTGAGTTTGACCTTTAAATTGCCAAAAGACAACTTCATAACCCCATTTCTACAATTTATTATGGCATTGGATGTGGCTAAGAATGGCCTTCCCAAAATCAGAGGAATCTGACTACCAGGATTCTGCACAGGTTGGGTATCTAAGACAATAAAGTCTACGGGGAAGTAAAATTTATCCACCTGAACCAGAACATCCTCAATAACACCGCGTGGGACTTTAACTGATCTGTCTGCAAGTTGCAGTGTTATGGTAGTCGGTTTCAACTCTCCTAACCCAAGTTGCTCATAAACAGAGAATGACAGCAAATTTACACTAGCTCCTAAGTCCAATAATGCCCTCTCCACCTTATGGTCTCCTATAACGCATGAAATTGTGGGACATCCTGGATCTCTAAACTTAGGAGGAGTGTTATACTTAAGAATTGAGCTAACTTGTTCAGTGAGAAACACTTTCTTGTGTGCATTCAATTTTCTTTTCTGGGTGCACATGTCTTTTAAGAATCTTGCATAAGCGGGAACTTGCTTAATAGCATCGAGCAATGGAATATTGATTTGCACTTTCTTAAAAATTTCCATTGTCGCATCAAGTTTGTTCCCTTGAGATGTTTTTGCAAGTCTTTGAGGAAAAGGTGCCTTGGGTATATAGGGTGGCAAATGGCTAGACTCAGGACATGAAGAAGCTTCTAGGCTCTTCTTCGATGTAATAGGTCTCACGTCTGGTCTAGGGGTGCTCTCTTGGTCCTCACCCTTTCTAGCAGTTGTGTCTATGGCAGTCTTAGGTAGTTCAACATTATTGTCAATTTGTTTTCCACTCCTAAGTGTAGTTATGGCTTTAACTTGCGCTGGAGGGTGGTCTTGACAAGAGTTAGATCCCACTTCAAATTGCCCTTTGGGATTAGCTACAGGTTGACTAGGGAACCTACCTTTTTCCCTTTCATTTAATGCAGAAGCCAATTGACCCATTTGAAGTTCCAGCTTCGCAATTGCTTGCGAGTTGGCATGTAAAGAATGTTGGGTATCTTTTTGAAATTGTAGAGAGCTTTGCATGAACAAATTCAAAGTATCCTCAAGAGATGGTTTCTTGGGTTGTGTAGGGAATGTTTGAACTTGTTGAGGGTAAGATTGATTGGGAGGGTACCCTGGTGGTCCTCCTTGATGCAGTCCTTTGGACCATGAAAAATTGGGATGCCTTGCCCAACCTGGGTTATAAGTTTCCGAATATGGGTTATTGCCAGGTCGAGGAAAGGCATTTATAGCATTAGCCTGATCCCTATTGTATTCCACTCCAGAGGTGTTAGAAGGACAGTTTTGTGTGACATGGGAAGGGTTAGAGCAAATAGCACACACATTGACATGTGATGGCATTTGGGGCCCACCAGCAGACATCAACGCATCAAAGCGTTGTGTCAGGCTGTCGATCTTGGAGATCAAATGTGCGTTATTGTCTACCTCATATACGCCTCCTTTCTTTTGAAAAGGAAACGTTCTGTCAACTCTACTTGAGCAATCCCATTGCTGAGAATTCTCGCATAGAGTCTCAATAAAATCCCATGCTTCTTCGGCACTCTTCATCATCACTGACCCACCACTAGCGGCATCAACCATTTGACGGTTCTGAGGTGTTAAACCGTCATAGAAGAATTGAACTTGTTGCCACTTTAAAAATCCATGGTGTGGACACTTAAGGAGCAAATTCTTCCATCTTTCCCAACACTCATAAAAGTGTTCACCCTCCTTTTGCATGAAATTTGTAATTTCTCTACGAAGGGCATGAGTTTTATGAACAGGGAAGAATTTGTTCAAAAATTTTTCAGCTAATTGATCCCAACTCCTAATTGTTCCAACTTCTAAAGAGTTCAACCATGCTTTCGCTTTTTCTTTCAAAGAAAAGGGAAAGAGGCGCAACCTAACAGATTCATCAGAGAAATTTTGTAATTTAAATGTAGCACAAATGTCAAGGAACTCTTTAACATGATTATAGGGATCTTCTTTATTAGAACCATAGAATGTGGGCAAGAGTTGCATCACCCCTGGTTTCAACTCAAAGTGGTGTGCCGTGGTGAGCGGCAACACTATGCAAGAAGGTGAGTTGAATTGAATGGGGGATGAATAATCTTTTAATGTCTTCCTCACATTCTCATTTTCCATGTTACCTAATTGATTTGTAACATCCATTGTATGTTTGAGTCTTGCTTTAAAAGTTCTTTCAATTTCTAGGTCAAGAGGTGCAAGCTGTTCACCCAGTGACCGATGACCAAGCATACACTAATTAACGACACTAAAAATCAAATATCTAGAACAAACCTAAAAATTGCAACTAACACAAGCAAGCAATCACAGAAAGAAATATAAAAATACTAAGCACCTAGAAAAATTAAAAGAGAAGGTAAAAGAATGCAAACGAGGGGAAGGGGTGGCCCTTCCAACGTTAGCGAGAATTTCGCGTCTTCTCTTACTCCTACAAAAAGACAAAACACTAATAAGCAACAAAAATTAAACTAAATTAAAACTAAACAACTCTAAGAATTTGGTAAATTATCTTACGTAGTCCCCGGCAACGGCGCCAAAAACTTGATGTAAATTTTAATATGATACTCGCAAGCGCACGAATCTAATGCAGAATAGTGGCTACGAGGTCGATCCCTCAGAGACTTAGTAAGATATTCAACCTAATTCTAGAGTGTGTAGCAAGTAGTAATGAAATGTAAAGTTCTAATTTTTATTTTCTTTTTAAGCAATCAATTGTTCAACTAAACTAAAAACACAGAAATTAACCAAACAAAAGATAAAATAATAAAGAAAAATCCTGTTTCTGTTTTCAGTCTGTCTTGCTTTGCTGTCCTGCTTTGCTCTCTCCTCCACCTTCAGCAACAGTCTCTCAACTGCACGCCTCAACCGTTCTACTCTTTCTCTCGAACAGAGTAGACAGTCCCCAATTCCAGCCAAAGCAAAGCTTCTTTCCCAAAACCTCCGCTATGCTACCCCTCTCTCGAGCAAGTAACACTTTTACTTTTCTCTCTCGAGCAAAAGTAACTTCTTTGGTCAGATCCACGAACCCACAACTCCTCAGCACAACCGACACTCCAACACAGAACTGCCTTCCACTCTCCCGTCTCTGCCTCTCGACAGATCCAGACTCCTCCAATCCACCACCAGAACAGCACCCCCTTCACAGCACGGAGCTCAGCCGGAGCCCCTGTTCCTCTTCTCTTCCATTCCAGCCAACCTCTTCTCTGACCACAGCACGACCTCCCTCCTTTCCAGCAGACAGAATCTCCAACAGCACGGCCTCTCCAGTCTCCCTTTTCCTCCGTTTTTCTATCACGGCCAGCCAACTCCAGCACAGAGCACAGCCGGAGCCCCGAAAACAGAGCTCTCCTCCTCTCCAGCAGAACGGCCCTTCTCGACAGAGCCGCCACCACCCACGAGCAGAATACAGAACCTTTTTTTTTTCCTCCTCCCTTCTCAACAGCCGGCTCTGCTCCTTTTATTGACAATCGCCCACTCTTTGAACAGCAATCTTCCTTCCTGAGGCCGGCCTAATCATCGACATTCCATTCTCAGCACGACTTCAAACTTCTCAAACAGTAATTTCCATTTTTAGATACCGGCCAAGGCACGAGCTTTCCGTCCTTTTTCCCTTCCAAATCGAGCCAGCTTCTGTTAGATCGAGCCCCTCACCGTCGAATTAGGACCATGGCCCTATCATTGCCGTCGATACCTCGCCTGAACAGAGCATCCGTCAGCGCCGGAGTTGCCGCCATTCTCGCCTGAGCAGAGCATCCGGGCAGAGAGTTCGAACTCTCTGTTTTGGGTATGCCCGAGCCATCGTAGCTTCCTCACGATCGCCGTCCTCGCCTCAGCCTCACCGTCGTCTTGCCGTCGCCGTCGTATCATCGGAAGCATGACCCACCGCCGGCGGTCACCGAAATTCCACTTCTTCTTCCACCCTCCGGCCGAACAGAGCCTCGTGCTCTGTTTTTTCTGTTCCAGACGCCCAGCGCCCGAGCCATCGGGCTCGGGTTGGTTTCGGTTTTCTTTTTTTTTTATTTTTCCGGACCAGACCAGAACCGGTCGGTTCAATTCTCTTTTCCTTTTTTTTTCTTTTTCTTAATTAAAACCCGCCGTATCAATCTCGCGCGTCCAATCTCCGATCTCAGCACAGAACCCATTTGACGTGCATTCTCTTTGGCGATTTAGGACTTTTACAACCTGCATAAATATAGTTAAATATAATTTAGACGCATCATAACTTATAAATCCATTAAACCCAATTAACGCATCTAAATTAATCAATTAAGCACATTTGTTCATTAATCTCCTAATTACTCACCTAACACAGATAAACATTAATTATCCTTATTTTAATTAAAAATACGACTAACAAATAGGTAGAAAGGCATATAAAAATGTGTATATTTTGCATATATCACGTAGCTCTAACTTTCAATAGGTAGGCATCAAAACCCGTATAGCAACCAGTACCCTAAAAAAGCATTACATGCTTCAATAGGTTCCTTTGAAGAGATTAATTATTGATTACCAACTGATTAGTCATACTAATTTTCTGATATGCAGCCAGCAGTTCATCTAACTAGAGGTTTGGAGAAATTTAAATACTGTCTTTGAAAATGAGTTGGAGAGTTTCCAATTCTTGTCACCAATCACATGATCAAAGAGGCAGACATGATCATATAAAATTTGCCATGTTATTTTGAAAAAGTTCACCTCAGCATACCAAATAGGAGGTGAAGTTCAAGCCGTTGTCACTCTCAGGCTTCATGATCCCACAAGTACAAAGAAATGGTAAAAACAAAAACAAATCTTTTCCTTGATTTGCATCAAATTGGAAACTAGAGGTTTTCCTGCCACATCATTTATTCTCTAAAAGATAAAAGGATCCAATGCACATCTTTTTTTTTTTAATTCATTTCAAAGGAAATCCTTGGGCATTACATTTCGATTACAAACATTTAGCTCCATCATCTCTGCATTGAAGTGATGTAGTAAGGAAAACCATCTCCCATTGTAGAAGATGAAATACCAAAACCAGCTACCTTTGGTATCAGTGAAGACGAGTTCTACTATAGCTGCAATTATGACTTACTGCTTTTGCCGGAATGTAGTTCTTGAATCACCCATAGTGCCAACAGTGTTTACAAACATTAGTTCTCTCCAATCTCTCATCTAGCAAAACAAATGTGTATTAGTTGTAGTCTCTTCAACATGAAAGTTTTCAGAATCCAAAAGGTCGGGTAAGTGGAGAATTTTTTAAGAATGTCAACTTTAAAAGTATTTAAAGTACTGATGACGAGAAACAAAAGCTTCAGGATTGTCGCCAAGTGTTAAGCACAGATACAACATCTAAAAAATATGTTACAAAAGAGTGAAAACACCTACATGATTGGAAATTGCCTTCAACACATGACACATTGATATATGCATTAAAGAAACAAATTTGTAGAAGCCAAAAGTCATTAATTTCTTGTCACTTATACATGCAATTTCTACGTGCCCCACCCTGGCCCTGCCTCTCACCTCTCGGTCCTGACGTCTAGATTTTTCACGCCTATTTTTTCTTTTACCTAGATTTAAACATAGATCTGGCTTTCACAAGAGAAGACTTACCACAGTTGTCAGGGCATTTTAAGGGAGACATAACAACAACTTTGAGGATAAGTAAAATAAAACTTCCTTACTCCCTCTGTCCTGTATTATTAACATACAGTTAATAATAATTCTGGACGGAGGGAGTAGTTCACTCCAAACTCAATGCTGGAGCAGCTAATGGCGGCATCACCAATCCACTAAATCAATGTCCCCACATTAACATACTGGTAAGACTTGTATTGAACAGCTCAAACCTGATATAACCAACAAAGCAAGATAAAAAATGAGTAAAACGCATATAGATCTTTAGTAGAGAAGTGCTGAACAGAGGCTGCACAAGGACCTTAGAAGTATCTGATAACTCATCATCATTATACGCCTTATCCCAGCTATATCAGGTTGGTGGCATGGATTATATCCGCATTTAACTCTTATCGGAATCAAAATGGTACAAAGTCTATACAAAGAAATATAGTGGCAAGTTTTTACGTTGGATCCTGATGCAACCCAAGTACATGATAAGTGCATGAATCAAAAGGTAAGATGGACTGCTTATACAATTTAAAACAACTTGTTTACATTAATTGTCAACATCATCATCAATTACAATTTTTGGATTCTTTACCAAGTATACTTAGGATTTAGAATTTCCTGAGAGAAAAGATAAAAATACTACAAAAGGACAGAGAACGAAAGTCTAAAAGAAATCAAAATATTACTGAGTTGATGATAAATTTTTAAAATACAGTAAACAGGAGTTAAATGGTAATTATTTATTGAAAATTGATGCACCCACTCACATTGAAATGTCTTAGTGACATTAAATAGAACAAAATAAATAAATAAATGAAAAACACTTTGTAATCCCTGTAAATGCCGCAAATAATTGGAACAAAACATAGAAGGAAAAAAGAAGTAAATGGGACAAAGATATTAGAGACCACTCTGTAATTTATATGTCTATGTTTGGAAGATTTTCATCAAACTTTAATTACCCTTTCTCAAACAAATATAGATTTTAATGCTTTATCCACTTCTTTATTACCATATATCACATTTTCACTTTTCGCAAGAATTCCTTTGATATTAAAAGATCTATACTTCAAGTTTATAAAAGATCTATATTTTCACTAACCTTTCCATCTTAAGACAAAATTATTGGTAAAATCATAAAATTATCTGCGACTTCTCCTTTTATATTGAAAGCTTATCTATTTCCTTAAACCAGCTAGATGACAGGTATTTATATCACCTGGACCACTATTAGGGTCTAATACTTCTAATAAAAGAATTTATCATCATCACATGTCCCACTAATATGACATTGCAATTTAGTCAATTTTACCGATCAAAAAAAATTATAGAAAAATTACTCTAAACAACATAACAAATTTTACAAAGCCTTGAAAGTAAAAAAGGTAACAAACAAGAAGCAGATCCAAGAAATGAAGTGTAACGATATTTGCTTTCACAACAATAAAAAGAACTTCCACAAGTTATTAAAAAACTCTCATCATCAAACAACCGAAGAACTACCTACGTAACTAGGATTCAGCTAAAGTAAGAATAATTAAATACTATTCAAAACAAGTTGTCACAAATAATCACCCGATAGGAGCTCCAGCTGTGTAGAGAGGATTCTTAGTAACATACTCTACATAAATGTTGTATATGTATCTCAAGGATTCCGGAAGGTCTCCAATTTTAGGATGTGTAACCAAGATAATCTACTTTCAAAGAAGAAGAGTATGCTGAGTAAGCAGAACACGAATTAATATAAGCATAAGCTGTCCTCTTAACATTTACACAAACAGAAACATTTAGCAAACTAAAAACAAACTTGCTTTGGTGAGAACTGGCGACAGATTAAAAGTGTCAAGAAGGTAAGAGATCCATTGTTAAAAATTATCCTCGTCTTACCTAGCAAAAACATTATGATGCATATCAAGGATGCAAATATCATATGGGATCAAGGAATACTAATGCCCAACAAACTCAAGACAACTTGATAGCTCAGCCCATCAAGAAATGATCAAGGAGTGACTTTTGAATTTAAATTTTGTAATTAGATAAAGTCATAGTTAGTTAGGGCAGCTATAAATATTTATGACCTTTTAATATGCATTTTGACCAATCTAGTCTCTAGGAATACATAGGCTTTGCTGTTTTCACTTTATTGCACCTAGAATGTAGTTGAGCGTCATTAATTTTTCACCTACTATATTTTTGGACGAAATTCAAATCTTGTAAGCCTATAAATAACCCTCTTATGTAATGAAAAGATAGATTGATCTTGAAAATTAAACTTCTAGTTCTTGATTATTTGTCATTAAAACTATTATGTTTGTTGAATGTTGAAGGCGTGCCCTTCCAAATACTCTTTATCCCCGGCTGATCTCTCTACTTTTGGTGAGATAGTTTCAGATGCTCTTTTGTTTGTGAACTTCTATCACTTGCAATAGGAAGTCTTTGTCCGTTTGAAAGTTGAATTCCTTGCGTAACCAGATTCTTTTCGTGTTCGCTCTTGTTGCTACCTCCGTAATCCTTAGTGCATACTCATCACATTATCCTGATCTTTGCAACTTACCCATTTGTTTTCCACACACCTTTGTGAAGCATATTAATAACAAAGGATAATTATAGTTTCCCATTTACTTCGACATGAATCCAAAATATTTTGTCCCATAGTAATTAAAGAGCATAAAACCGGAATAAGTTTGCAGATTGATCACTAGTGAACTTTGTGTAGCACAAAAATTCTCAGATTCATAGTCTTTTCTCCTTGCCAATATACGTGTTTTTGCAGGACCATATAGGTGGTACCCACCAGCCAAACATTAAAAAATAGTTCGAGCTAAACTTTCAATGGCCATAAGTCCGCTTAAAAGAGAACACTCCACAAAACAGTTTCATCTAAAGTCAATATCAAAGGCCCTCCATTGAGCATTGCCCACATGATTCTCAATCTCCATATAAGTTTCCAAGGTGAGGCCATACGTTTGAATACCCCTCAGGTTTCCTATAATTTCCACTTTTATGTCTTACAGTCTCAGAAAAAAAAACCCTACAAAATCAACGCCAAAACCTAGTATGCTTGTTAATGAAGTAAAGCAATTAGCAAGCCTCAATACTTTCCTTGTTGATATTATCATTCCAATAAAACCTCTTATCCTATGAATGAACTGTATCATCTTATTAGACCCCAAGCTGAAAAAGACATTCTTATAAATGAAACGCCCCATCACATACCAAAAGGAAACATAAAAGATTAGTCACTTCTTTCAGTTATTTTCAATTTTCTAAATGTCTCTAAAAATCACATTGTAATTAATGTAATTACCTATTAAAACATTAAAACAAGCGAACATGAAACTACCAATCACCTTGTGTAGTTTCTACCAGATAATATATAATGCGTGATGACATTTTTCAGCAACGAGTAGAATCAAGATATATAAATCATGTCCACTTGAATAACTTAGTCTAAGTGATAAAAATTGTTTAATCTTTGTCTTGCAATTATCATCTCATATCTGATGATTGTAAAAATATCTTGAAAATCAAGGTTGCATAGCTAAACTATCTTTCCCAAGGCATCACCTAATAGTTGAAGGTTCTCATTGCCATATAGTTTCTTCTATAGAACTGGGTTCCAACTCTCCAGAAATAGTCTTCAGACAAAGTGACAATTGAGAATTGTCAAGCTGTAATTATTGAGAGACTGCCATCAGGAGTTTTTGCAGATCGTTTTGACCTACAACATCTCGTGCAACAAGGAGGTGCCTTGCTTTTGCCATAATTTTAACTGACTATTGTATGTTGATGACACATTTCTTGTCATCATGTGTATCTTATTATGGGCTTCTATAGTATAGTTTTCATTGTTGCTGCTGTATTTGGAGATGCAAACCTAAGATTGCCTTCAGCTCTTTCGATTAGATCTGTAGTTGGAGTGCATGTAAGCATTGATCTTCATCCAACAATCCATTACCAAGGGTCAAAAGTCACTGCTGACATCCCACTACATGCTCGAATCCGGTGAGTTTTTTTTTTAAACAAGAGGTAATTTTGGACAACAAAATATCGAACATAAAAATTATTTGACAATATAACTGAACACATACAAAATATATCATTTTACATAAACATATGTTGTTTCTTAATAGAGAAGGGTTTACATGAGATCGTTCTCATACAAGGAGTGTGAGGCCAATCTTTATAGCCGTTGGATTCTGATCAGAGGATGGATATCAAATCAGTTAGTTATTTGTAGCAGTCAGATCAAGATCCAACGGCTACGATTTAAAGTGGCCTCATATAAGCCAAATGAGAGCGATCTCATTTAAACTTTTCCCTTCTTAATACTTCTGTATTTTTCCACTAACAAGAGATTGTGTCCTTTAAAATTCCACTTGCAGCCTCTTTATCATAATGGTTATGAAAGAATCAAGATGAGTGATCTGGATTTGCTGATAAGTTGTGAACTCCATAATAGCGAACATGGAAACTGTTTGTGGATGCTTGTTCCCCCTGATGAAGGATCAGCATGGAGGATAGCAAGGAAAATTGTCTGGCATGTACCAAATGGCAATGAAGCTCATGTAAATGTCGAAAATTGTCTGGCATGTACCAAATGGCAATGAAGCTCATGTAAATGTCGTGTCTACTATGGCATTTACACCAGCCTTGGTTGTTTCACTGTCAATTGTTTTAATTGCCCATGTTTACACTTCCTTCCCCATGCGTACGTTTAGAGAAAAAGATTCTTTAGATGGAATTTGCTCCATCTTCAGTGATTACTGTTCTCATCTTATTACCCGTTATCAATTGCACATTTTGCTTGCCTACAGGAGTAGTTCATCCAATCTATTTGCCTTTAGTTCATTTTGAAATTAAAGTGCATCAATTAAAAGTGCCCGGAGGGAGTATAAGTTTCCTCCAGAATGATGTGAGTTCCCTTCAAGTCAGCCAGTTATATGAGTGAAATCAATGTGTTATGACTACAAACAATGGTGCCACTTTCTACCATAAAGAGAGTGTTTGATTTCATTAAAGAAAATGTTTGACGAGTTTGTAACACGAACAGTTTTTAGGAATATATTTGGTCCGAGGATAATGTCACATTCATTTCCGTACACAACATAACCTCTGATCTATGATTCAATACCTAGACGGACATGGAGCTTCTTCCTACATCTCATCTTTCTGTGAGCCAAGGAACATCTGAGCATGATTCTTTGCTTCTGTTATGTTGCCTAAACCAATGTGGAGACATAAAACTAAGGTACTTGTAAAGCTGTACGTGTCACTCTTCTTTTACTTTCCAATCCAACAAGACCTGACAACATATTGTTCATGGCCATCACATGAGAAAATCAGATGGCACACTTCATTATAACACTTCATGCTCAACAGAACAAACAAACTTATACAGTGGTTAGGTGTATGTGTTTCTTCCAGTTTTATGCCTCAAATTTTCCAAAACAAAGAGGTTAATAAAATTTCTTTCTATACAACAACAACGCAATTTCATAAACATTTTACAGCAAATATATAATGATACAAATTTGATCATACTACTAGTAACTCTTATTTTTTTACAATATTCACTTGTATCTCAATTAGAACACTCACTTTTATTAAAAAAAGGGTTAAACAACTTAAACTCCCTTATATTTCAAGACTTCCATATTATAACCTCCTTCATCCTCTCCCTCCCCCTACACCTTTTATTGAGCCACTTTTCGTGAGACAGTCTGGTTTATGGTTAAAAAAAAAGCTCCACAGCTTCAAAGCCTTCACCTATGGAAAATGCCAAATGTCAGAAAGTGGGTGGCAAGTTCTTTGGGTCCTCTGACAAGAATGACGGATGGTTTCCTAAACTGGAGACCAAGTTACTCTTCATGGATAACTGGGAGGAGTGGGATACATTATTGTCATTGTCGCCGACTACTACTACAGCATGAGGAGGAGACGAGTTCACAAAAAATATAAGCATGATTGGAGTGGGAATACTATATTTAGTAGGAGAATGGAGAATAAAAAATTACTCTTCATTCATCTTTCTCAGCACACTTTCTGGGACAGCAAAGCGAATGAAGTTTACAATTGGAAAACCTCTTAGAGGGAGGCATTAGAAAGAGGCTATGTCAGATGCCTCCCTCAGCCATCCCACGACTGGCCTTAAACTGGTTATGAACTTGGCAAAGCAATCCTTACATTACCCACTAAGTGCCAACCATGCTTCAAACACTAGTTTTCTCCAATCTCTCATCTAGCAAAAACAAAAAACAATAGATGTGATTTTCAATATAAAAGTTTTCTTAGCCACAACTTCGGGTGAGTTGAGAGTTTATAAATACATTTCTGCAAATGTTGGATAGACATGCTATATTAGAAAAACGCTTGTTACAAGTAAACATGAAATAAACACCCCCCTCCTGCAAAGCATCACGTTAGATGCATTGGATACGGTTTTTTTTTGCAGAAAGAATTGCCTTGAAATAACACATTAAACATTGATGAATGCATTACATTGCCAAAAAAATTTGTAGGATATTATAAAAAAACAAATTTGTAGGAGGCAAACGTGATTATTGTGAATTATATATGCACAATTTCCACATGACCCACCTCCCCCTTTTCGATCCCCTAGTCCTTCCTTGCCCCCTTTTATTTCTAGCTAGATTTGTAGCCATACACCGGGTGAGAGATGGGTGTTTGTTGAACATGAAAAAGTGGGCTATGTGATTTGACAATCCAATTAAAAACCGGTGTATCAAACACTGGTGTACACAGTTTATCTTCGTATTATTAGTTTTTTTTGGGAGATTTTGTGTTCAGGTAGAGACAGTATGGAGCATAGCAATATAAGGTAGAGAACATAAGGCCATGGTGAAAAAAATAGCCATCGGATTTCAATCCAACTACTCTCAAAATCAGTGTGTAGCACCCTGTAACACTCCATTTTCGAGTGTTTTACCCCGTTCATGTCAATGCTGGTGAAATTCCCAAACTTCATAATTTCTGCCCAAAATTCCCAAACTTCATGCTTTGACCCGCCATCGTGTGTTCGAGTGCACGACAATAAACCCACTCATGAACTTCGAAAATTATGGGTCTAAAGTACCATGATTTCATGTTTTTAACTCGCTATTATGTGTTTGAACACGCAACAAATAGCAAACCTAGTCCATAAATTTGGGAATTATGTAGGGTTGAAGTGATGATGAATTTTGAGAATTTGGCAACATTGACATTTGACATGAACCAGGATAAACCCTAAAAGTTAAAAAGTTAAAACACACTCCTCCATTTTCATTTGTGCGAGCGTACCCACTGGGCTGAAACCCAAAGACAGGCCCAACCCAAGACTCTACTCTACACGGCCCATCCCACCTTGTGCGGCCAGCCGCCACCGACCTTTCCGCGCCACGAAATCCGCCACGTTTCGGGGACCATCTTCACGTTTCGGGCCCGATCCCCCCGATCCGTATCGGTCGTATCGTCTTTTCGTGTCGGCCGCCGCGAATCCCGCCCGCATATCCCATATCTGATTCCCCTCCCTCATCGCTCCTTCCTTCCAATTAGGGTTTCCAAATTCCGGTTTTTCGAATCGCTCCGTCGACCGACCTTCTCTCCGACGATTCCAAATCTATGGATTTGCGGTGCTCCGGCTCATGCACCCCTCGCCGTCTTGTCCCCTTTGCCTCGCCTTCGTCGTCGTCGAATCGTCGTAGCTCTGTGGAGGCTGATCTCGGTTGTTTCTGTGAATTGTGCTTGCTTTCAGCTGATTTTCGGAACTTATACTGTGTCCGGCTTTGTTCGTAGCGGGGTTGCTGTGGTTCTCTTTGACTGCTGCTAATGGGGAAGCGTGAGTGGTTCTTGCCCCTGCTTCTTGTTGTTCTTGTTGGTTTTTTTTGTGTGTTTAGCTGGGTTGTTGGATTTGCTAAGCTGGGTTCTGATTATGGTGATTGAATTCTGCATGTTGATTTTGGTGTCATTAGATGAACATTTGCGTTAATTATTGGTTCAGTATAGTGGTTATTTTAATTTCCTGAGCTGGGTTCTTGGTGGGAATTGATGATTATGGCGATTGGATTCTGTATGTTGTTTGTGTATTATTAGATGAACATTTGGATAAATTATTAGTTCAGTATTGTGGTTTTTTTAATTTCCTGAGCTGGGTTCTTGGTGGGAATTGATGATTATGGTGATTGGATTCTGTTTGTTGGAAATTTCTTGTACTGATTGGATTGTGTATGTTGATTTATGTGTCATTAGATGAACATACGAGTTCAGTATAGTTCAATGTAGTGGTTGTGTTTTTGTGATTGAGCTGTTGTATTAATGTGTCTAAGATTGGTTGGCTGTGGAACTTATTTTTTTTTGGTGGCGGATATAGTAATATGTATGCTTATGATTTTATGCTATGGTGAACTTGATGCTTTATTCGTGATGATTGTGTGTATGAAAAGCGACTACCTTGTTTTAGTCTAAGAGTCTTATTGGATAAATATTTGCTAATAAAAATTTGTTGTACTTCTGATGATTACAAGGGGACAATCGGGTTATTTCCCATACAGGCATGCTATTATTACCTGCATAGACCCTGTGAATGAGAATTACTGTCGGGTGCTTTGGTTGTAGCTGTAGCAGCCATGGATTGTGCTGCAATGTTTTCATTTTTGAAATATGGAATATTAAAAGTCATCAGACGACTGATGAAATATGGAATTATGATCATGTGCACCTTTACAATCAAGTTAAAAGAAAATAGGCTCGGCTGAGAGTGTTTCTTATTTCTCTTCTATAATTACAGGTAGTGGTCAGCATAAGAAACCAGTTACTGTTGACAGTGATGATGATTCTGTGAGCACTTCATCAACTTCTGTATCCGATGTGACACTGATCCAGGAGAGTGAAGAAGTGTATGTGGGTAACCCACTGGAGGGTCTTCTGGATGCCCTTTATGAAAAGAGGTATGTTTTCGTGGAAGATGAAATACTTTTTTTGTATGGCAGATCTGTTTGTGTCTTTGTCCTCATTTTGTTTGAATATAAATGTACTAGAGGCGTGGGTGATTTTATTAAAAAAAAGGAGAAGAAGAAGAAGAAGTGGTGGGGGGAGATATTATTTGAGAGGGTGGTCATTCATCGTTACATAAAATGTTCTGCTTCAGGGGATCAACACGAGAGAAAGCATTGGAAGCTCTTGTTGGAGCCTTTGCAAGCCAAGTACAGTTCCAATTTGCAGAGAGCAAGTAAGAGTTTAACCTTTTTATAATGATTCAATTGTTCATAATCATAATCAAGTAGCACATTTTCCCAACTATTTGGGGTCGGCGGCATGGATCTTACTCCTCCATTCGGGCCTGTTTTGGGCTACCTCTTTTGTAAGAGATAGTAAAGTCAATTTTTTTTAATTAATTCCATCCAAATCCTCTTAGGTTTCCCTCTCCCTCTCTTTTGGCATCATTTACATGCATCCCTTAGGGCTATTAGTCTTCTTCACATATACCCATACCAATGCAACCTACATTCCTTCAGCTGAACTACCCCACGAATATATCCATTTCTAATCTTATCTCTCCTAGTTATCCCACTCATCAACCTTAGCATTCTCATTTCAGGTACATTCAACTTATCTATATGACTTCTCTTTAATGCCCAATACTCCGTTCCATAGAGTATTGCAGGCCTAATAGCTATCCTATAGAACTTGCGTTTAAGCCTTTTTGAAATATGCCTATTACACAACACTCCTGAGGCTGCCCTCAACTTTACCAAACCTCATATTTATCCTATGCACCACATCATTATCAATATCCTCTTCTTTATGGATAATGGATCATAAATAACAGAATTGATCATACATTGGCACTTCTTAACTGTCTATTTTAACTAAGGCTCTACTTATAGTTCTACCTTCTTCAAAATTAAATTCCATGCACTCGCACTCTACCTTAGTGTTACTTATTTCACAACATTTTGATTCTAGAGCCTCCCTCCATAATTCTAGTTTCACATTCAAACCTACTTTACTCTCATCAATTAAAACTACATTTGGAAAGAGTATATTATTTAATTATTAATATGATTTTTCCATCTTAAGGTTTGTCTATGAGGTGAAAATAGCCACTTAATAGTTATTAATCTTCATGCAGTTGTATTACCTTACAACATCAGTTCGTCAACTCAATCAAACGAGGTTCAACTACTGAAGCGTGTCATGCTTCTCATGCTCTCGGTAACTGTGGCACTAACTTATGCCTCTTGGTGGGTTTTTGTACAATCTGTTTATTTAAAACCTCAATATATGACCATTTTGTGTACAGGACTTCTCGGAATAACTGTTGGTTGCGGAGATCATGCTCATGAATTACTGGAAGAGTCATTTCCACATCTTTCACAAGCTTTGCGACCAGGGACAGATGCGCGGAAAAAAGCATCAGTTAGCGTCAATATATATACTCGAATTTTTTTAACTTTGATAGTTTTTAGGATGTCTCTGAGATGAGGTGGTTTGGAAACTTTGTAGGTAGTGAAGTGTTTGGCTGCACTTACATTCGTTGGTGGATTGGATGCTGAGGATACACAGAGGACGATGCAACTGATCTGGCAATTGATACATCCAAAACCTGGATCTAATGTATGTAGTTACACTGTAGCAGTTGTTGGAAAATATTGATTTATTTTTACCTTGGGCGTGTCTGTCTGATTGGTAGTGTTCTTGGGGCATTTTCTTCTTACCTGAAACATTTATGTACTTTATCAATTATCTAAAGGTTGGAGTCGCAAGTAAGCCTCCTGCTCCTGTTGTCTCTGCTGCTGTATCTGCATGGTCATTCTTGTTGACAACTATAGATGGCTGGAGGATGAATTCTGATGAGTGGCAGGAGTAAGTGAATCTTAGTGCAAATCCTTTCTTTGAAATCTTGACGAGTATCTTCTTTCAATAAAACGAACCATTTGTTGCTGCATAAAAGCAGGTTCCTTTCATTAAAAGAAAAAAAGCAGGTTCCTTGGGTGCTTATAGAATATCCTCTCTCATGAAAGAAATTGGTGCAGGTCTATATCTTATCTTTCTGTCCTCCTGGACAAGGATGATCGTGCAGTTCGTATTGCGGCTGGTGAAGCTGTGGCTCTTATTATTGAGATTGGAAATCTTGAATTGATTTCAAAAGAGTTGAAAACTTTGGATGACAATTTGGAGGTAGAGAGGAAAACTTCTAGGGGAGCTGTTCCGTCCCTATCCGCACTGAAGGGAAAAATTCTGCAGCAAGTCAAAGCCCTATCAGTGGAGGCTGCTGGCAAGGGCTTGGCTAAGAAAGACCTAAGCAGTCAGCGTAATCTTTTCCGTGATATTTTGGAGTTTCTTGAGGTGACAATAATGAGTCAGTTATAAATATTGGACGAATGTTGATTAATAATTTGTTGACATTGTACCGTTATTAATTATGTAGAGCGGTTACTGTCCCGAGACAGCAGTTAAATTGCAATATGGTGATACTCTAACAATAACAACTTGGACACACTATATACAGGTAAATTCAGTTGTGATTGTTCAGTTTTTATTGTTGTGTCAATTGCCAAAGTTGGTTGTTTTCATATGCATTCTGCTGGCTCTTATTTTCTGCAGTGGAATTTTCTGAAGCAAATGTTGGGATCTGGTTTTTCTAAGCACATGCAGGTGACTCTTTTAAGTAGTTATTTGTTCCTTGATCTTTTATTGACTTGCGAATCAGTTCAGTAATCTACAAAATCGTAATCAATTTGTTCTTTACCATTTAGGAAAATGAGTTGTTCCACGAAATCTTCAGTCTTGTTCCAAAGAACCAGCCAGATAGAAACGGCAAGAGTACCCAGGGTCCCAAGGTGTGTTCATGCATAATTCTTGTCTCTCTAGCATTGTGCTTGTGTATCAAAATGCTGTTTCAATATCATCACTCTTTTTGAAGTGAGTTGCATATCCTTGAGACTAAATACTTCTAAACTATAGTTTAGCCCTCTCATGAAAGAATTTGTTGTTCATTTGTAGTTCTTCCTTGAAAAAGGCCACATTTACTTGTTATGGTTATGAGAGGCTCCTTTGATAACATTTCCTCTAGATTGTTGAACCAAAAAAATTGATCTTGTTTATGTATTGATCTTTTTGTAAAGAGTTCTAATCTAGGAGAGAGAAAGTCCATCATATCATTTCAGCGGTTATTTTGTACCAAATCTTTTTTTTATGTAGTTATCTTTTACTCCGTTCTTTATTAATAGTCCTGGTTCTTCAAAATGAACTGAAAAAATCAGTTCATTTTGAAAAACCAATTAGGGTTATTAATATGGAACGGAGGGAGTTTATACTGCTTTGAATTCAACAAATGACACTCAGCCATCTAAGTGAAGGTCGGCCTTGTAGAATTTTTATAGCTTAACTAAGCAGTGCACTGTTATCTCGACTGGTAACTGTTATGTTCTATTACATATTTACCGCTTTTGCACTTCTATACAGAGACTCTACAAATCACCAAATTCGGCTGCAAGCAAAGCGAGGACCCAGTCATTGAACAAGCAGCGTGCTTTGGCACAGGTATTCCAGTGGAATAAGTTTATTGACTGTACTAGATTACAATTAGCGGCCTTATACCTGGTCATACGATTGTTATGCTTGATTATGCATTGCTTATAATTTGAGATTTTTGTTGCTGTGCAGGGTAAGAATACTGGACATTTAACTGGTTTAGATGATGATGCTTAAAAGAAATAATCTTGAAACAGTTGTAGGGCAGAAAGAATGAAGACATTGCATGAGATTTATTTACTCGTTTGACCCATGGTGGTTGAATACAGCACAACACACAATAGATGCTTGCCCAATTGATTGGCTAGATTATGATTTTCTACAAATACGCAGAGGAATTTTTTTTGCACTTTTTGCAGATAATATTTTTAGTTTGCAGTTGCTACTGTATGCTCTCCAGGGAATCTGAAATCAAGATTTT
Organism: Houttuynia cordata; assembly: GCA_039654745.1. Taxonomy (NCBI): domain Eukaryota; kingdom Viridiplantae; phylum Streptophyta; class Magnoliopsida; order Piperales; family Saururaceae; genus Houttuynia; species Houttuynia cordata. The sequence continues at coordinate 3,866,200 of CM077512.1, forward strand.
TTTCACTTTCCCATATCAGATATTAGTACATTATTCTTCCACAGGTGGTTCCTCTTATAATTGCGTCTGGAATGTCTTAGTACGACAATGGCGTGTAACTACAGCTGTAATAACGTGGATCAAATTGGATGAGTAGTACTAGGATGGGTGACCTCTTTGGAAGTGCTTGTCTTGCATGCACCCCTTCAAAACCTATCAAAAAGAGCATGGATCAAAATGTCAAAGTTGCCCACAATTACCTAGTATAGGGTTCTAGTTTAAATAAGTTGATATGTGCGAAGAATCATCGATTTATTCTCAACTGCGTCTTGCCTAGGGGTGAAAAATTTTAGAAGTGTTTTTTTATACAATGATGAAACTCCATTGAGAATAGGCACCGTGGAAAGAACTCTTCGAATCAGTGGTTGAATTTTCGAAAAATGTCATACTTGACTCGCGTCTTGCCAAGGGGTTGAATTTTTTGACAAAATACTTTTTTCGTTTATAATGATATAACTCCATTGAGAAAAGGCATTGTTGTGTAAAAGGAATGCGGCAAGATGTTACATTGCAAGCCATGCTCGTGACTTCATCTTGCTTAACAACTTCGCTAAGGTAGACAAGATGTTTGATGTGGTTCACATATACAACATTGCAGGCCTCAGTGCCACATTCATTGTGAAGAAGATGGCAACGCAACCACTATCCATCCCGTGACTGTTACTAGAGGCTTTCGCCATATGATGAAGTTATGTATATTAACGCTGGTTGATTGTCTGCCCCTCTGAAAATGCCATAGTATGTGCAAGCTTCATCAACCCAAACTGTACCCTAATCCATCTAGTTCGGGTCGTGATCACTCCTAGGAAAAAGTTGTCATGATTACTAAACGGGTGGAGAGCTATGGGAGTTTAAGGCCATCATAACATCTACTGTGGCCTTCAAATATATCTAACATGTATAATGTACTTCAAATTGGAAGAGTGATTAAAGATTTTGTACAAATGGAGGTTGGGCCTCTTGTATGGTGTTTTAGAAGGGATTAAACCTTTTGTCTAGGTTGTTTTTTGCATGTATTGGAATATGAAATTTTTGTGACAGTTGATACTCCCTCTGTACAATAAACCCTGTATGCATTTGAAAATGAGTTATATTTATTGAACTCCCATGCCTAAACAAAAAACAGAGTTTTCCTTCCTCTGCCCTACTTTTTGGTCATGAGGGAGCAAAGTCAGCCAGGTAATGGTGAAACCGTGTTTATTGCATAGGGTTTATTGAGCGGAGGGAGTATGAAGTTACTACATGGATAATTGTCTTCCTAAGAGCTTGAGCTATTGGGGAACAATCATTATTTAAGTGTTAAGAGTTTTAGGTTCTCAGAGGTTACAGGTTCCGTTCGTGGAGGTATAGAGACCCCATATTTTTGTGTTCCTCCTAATAATATATAAGTGATGCTTGAACGTGAAAGGAGTATTAAAATACCACGTCCGTCCAATGGTTTTCTAATGCAGACATGTAATATTGGAGGGAGTATGAGAATACTTTTTGAATCAGCATATATGTGTAGTGTGTGGGTAGGTGCATGGGAAATTGTCCTAACAAGCTACCGGGGAACAACAGTTATCTAACAATATCAGTAGAAATGAAAAATATAAGATTCATACCTTAGCATCTCTACACATGAATCATCATATTTTGGGTGATTTTAACCCTAAACCAATGCCAAGTTGTAACGGAAATGGAATAAATTGGTTCAACAAACACTCTGTGCAACAATTGTCATCGTGCATATTTGTAATCTAAAGTTCAAAATAGTTCTAGAATATTAGTTGTCTGAGGCTCGGAACTAATATGAATGCATCTAAAATCAGATTCCAATTTCGAATATTTTGCGATATATATTTGACCAGGTTAAAAATAGATTCTTAAATGATGAAGGCAACTTATGATGAGATATTGGAGGAAACTGAAATTTAACGTCAAATTAGATCAGGCTTAGTTTTATCGTTTGATGCATTGTTATTCTTCATTGGTTGTTAAATATTTAATGGTGGAGAATTGTAGCTGAACTTTTAGAAGATGTCCCCAAAAAGGAGGATGGAACTCAGCTAAATGGGTTAACTGGCAGATGTGTTGTATATGTTGCAGAAGAGGTTACAATCTTTATCTTTAGGTGGGATTTTTGGGAGGAGATGCGGACATGGGCCCTTACTATATATCATTGTGTAAAGGACTTGCATTACTAAGGGTATCTAAATCTCACCTCAAATCATGGAGGTAAGATATTTATACGATTGATGCTCACAACTTCTTAGTAGTGATTGATCTTGAATAAAAAAAAAGGCAAGAAGCTCAGCTTGCAATCTGTGGTCCAAACTAAACTAATGACCCATGTCTGTAGACCGAGAAAAGCCCATGTGTTTAGATGGACACTTGACCAGAGATAACAAAATGATATTAGAACCTCAATTTGATTGAACATTAGAATCAAAATTGCTAGTTTAGTTCACAACTTTACAATTTATACGAATCCTCCCAGTTTCTCTCATGGAATCTCCCTTTACCACCTTCCAAACAAGTTTCTTGTGTGACCTTCCAAGAACGGTGAAGTAACCAGTTTCCATCTGTAATTTTAAGCCTCTCCTAATAACCAGATTCCTTCTAAGAACAATGACTTATAGGTAAAGAGGGAACCAGAATGAAATTGTGAGGGAAATTGGAACAAAAGTGGAAAACCATAATGAAAACCCATATCTATAATTGGCGAAAGTCCGCTTGAATCAAGTATCTTGACTCTTGAGAAGCCAATCCACACAGAAAAATCGAAATGCAACAAGGGAATAGACATTCAACCAAAGAAACGACGCTAAAACAAGAAAGTTGCCATTTTTCAGAAACCAAGAAAAAGGATGGAAAGAAAGCGTATAAATGAGAATGCAAACCTCTGTTGATGGTGAACAAGATGACACTGTAGAAGCCATGGACCAAGAAACAGTCTGCATTCTGCGTTGCAGGGGTTCTTGTATGGACTGAAAAAGAGCCTCTTGTATCCCGAAGCTATCGAAGGCCTTCATCATCCTATGCTCTTTCACAAAAACATGGAACTTCTTCTGAAGTGGAAGACATTATCCTTCAGCAAGTTTGGACAATCTCAATACAGGTTGTTGCTATGGATTCATTTTGGAGTAAGCTAATAAATAATACTTTAATTACCAGGCTCTAGTATTGTTGTCATGTTGAAATAGCAGTGATCGACTGTGATTACTTGCCTGATTCGTGTATCCATTGCATGTATTGTCTTATGTTAAGAACCAAAATTTGCATGTATTTCCTTGTTGTTACCATCTCTATGTAAGTATAACCTTGCTGTCCTGTTTTAAATGCCTTGAATCCTTGAAATCTTGATTTTCTGTATGAGTTACAACTATGTTGATCGTCTAGGGTTTTGACTGAACATCAATTAGTAGTA